>JAQIXA010003707.1:0-13271 GCA_034699045.1 Nanhermannia cf. coronata Gr-Ori-00579
AAAAAAATCCAAATGTCAGGAATTTTAAAAAAGTGGGCTAAATTTACTCTCCCCGTCCGACCCTAAGTCAAACCCTGCTTTGGAAATATGAAAATTTTCATTTTCATAAATTAATTTTCCCTTTCTAATTTATTTTGTTCAATTTCGATTTAAAAATTAACAAAATGGATTCTTCTACAAAGTATTAGAAGATTTTAACCATGGTATATCTGATATCTATTAAAAACCATGAGAAAACCATTAACCAAGGTAAAAATTGAAAAATTAGACAAAATGGGTTCTACTATTATGTAAGAGGTTCTAACCATTACAATTGGTAAAAAAGAGACAAAATAGATTCTTATTCTTAACCATTGCAAATTATAATGGATTTCGCATGGTTTTTAACGGACATACCATGGTTAGAACTAAAGTAGGTAGAATAGACAAGTAATTCGTTTTTGAATTTTTAAAGATTTTAATACTGAATTTGTCGACGCCCACGCCATAAACTTTAACATGGAAAAATGACATCAGTGGTTCAAAAACTTACGTCACTAGTTCAATGTCCATAAGATTAACATTGTAGGGGAGGAGCTTGTTCTTAACCGCGAAATGTCCTATACTTCTAAATCTTCCTTATGGCTAACGAAATACTTGTTTATATTCTATTGTACTTACTTTACTTACTTTAGTTAGAACCATCTAATATTAGAAGTATCAATAATGTTAATTTATTTTTATTTTTTACCATGGTAATGGTTTTCCTGTGGGTTTTGAGGGTACCGCGGCAAACTCCATGGTCCGCCACCACCCCCTGGGGTTGCGGACTGGGGCGATGGGGTGTGGGTTAGATAGGTTTGGCTCAGGAGCTAGAGGATATGCCGCCATGCCGCGGTATCCAATGCTCATGGAACAAGTTTTTAATGGATATACAATGGTTAAAACCTTCTAATACTCCGTAGTAGAGGAATCCTTTTGTTAATTTTTAAATCGCAATTGCACAAAATAAATTAGAAGCTGAAAATTAATAAATGAAAATGAAAAATTTTCATATTTCTAAAGCAAAAAAAAGACAGACAAAGAATATTGGCCCACCCCGTATTTATTCATTTGTAAAAATAATTGTCAAGGAATTTTTTTGAGAAAAAAATTTAGTTTTAAGATTCATCCCTTTTCCAATGACATGTACATATACTGAATACTGATAGATAGAAAGAATAGATTATAGTTATTTATTTTATAAGTACAACTTGTACTGTACAAGTACCCTACTTTTATTTTATTGAGATTGAGATGAGGATGAGAATCGAGAACTGAAATTGAAATTGTAATCAACAAAGTAAAATGTATTTAGGTAATTCCACATTGGTCATTGGATTTGGACTTAGCATTATTGATTAATTGATTATTGATTTACCATTTAGGATTTAGGATGGGCAAAATTATTATTTTTTTGTAAGTTTCAAGAGTGTTTCTTCTTGTTCAAGTAGAACTCTTCTAAGCATTTCGTGAAGTAAGGTGACCCTCTCGAGTTCCGCCTTCTTCTCCAGCAAAAGTGCTTGGATGCGTTGATGGGCCGCCCGTCGCTCCGTCTCCACGGACAAAAGCCGGCTCCTCTTCCCCACCACCTCCATCCTCTCACGACTCGTAGCTTCACCAATCCCACCCAGAAGTTCAATAAATTCACCTGCATTCCCCTCAAATTCTTTGACACCTTCAATGTTACAAAAAAACAGTACAGGCACAAAAATTTAGACTTTTACCCTTTCATTATAAAATTCCAATTAACTACTACTTTTACACAATAATTATAATTGTATCCTATCATCAAAATTATTTTCAATTAAGTATTAAGGATAAAATCAAACTAAAGAATATAAAATGCATGAAAAAAATTTCCATAGTCTATGTTTATTCCTATTCCTATTCCTTATGAAAAACAGACCCATTAAACCAAAAAAAAAATTTTTATTATTTACTTTACAACAGTCATAGTTAAATTTTAAATTGGAAAAGAATAGGTGTATATTTTTATTGGTAGAAATAAAGGGATTTATTCATATTTTCAGAGGGAGTCAGGCAGAGGAAGTCAGGGTCAGGGTCAAAGAGCTGCTGGAGCTGAAGTTACAGCTGAGAAATTAGAAGTAATACTTCTATTATCCAGATCCAGAATCCAGACCAGGACCAGAATACTCAATCCGAACCAGAATACTCTTTAATAGGTATATAAACTATTCATTCAATCCAGCTCTGAAAAATCCAATATGACCTCAAAATTTCAATGTATTCACATGCAAAATTATGGCTTGAGGCCAAGCAAAGCAAAGGTCAAATTAATGGTCTTGAAAAAAAATCTAAACTTGAAAATAAAATATCTCATGAGTGCCGAATTCGAGTGCCAAAAAAAACCAAAATTGTTTTAAATAAAGCGGAAAAGTGAATAGAAATCAAAATAAAATTAGATTTAAATTTTTTTTAAATTTTTTAAAAATTAAAATAAAATCTTAAAATTTAACATTCATAATTAATTCTAATCTAATGGTATTTAAATATTAAATAAGATTTTACTTGTGAGGTATTCTTCACATTCTGTAATCAGGTCTTGTGTCAACTGGTGGTATTCTGGGTCAAGGATCCTCAACCTCTTTGTCAGATCATCAAGGTAAAGTCCCCCCTTTGATAATGCCTCGTCTACCATAATTATTATAATTTTAATTAGCTAATATTTCGAAGAATTATAAACTTTGGCTTTGGTAGGGTTTTTCGATTTATGGGTTTGTTGTGAGTTACCGATTTAGAAATCCTCGTTTGTTTGTTTACGATTTGGATGCTATGCAACTCCAACTCAACAACAAAAGTTTCGTGAATCATATCATACTTACCTTACCTTATTTATTATTTAATGGGTAATGGGTAAGTAGTTAGGTATTGGGTAAGGGTATGTGTTTTGGGTTTTTCGTTATAATGACTAATGATATAAACAATAAGCAAGTTTTAAATTTGCAATTTGTACAAAGATAAATAATTATTTGTATATTTTCTATATTTTAGATGAGTTCCGGTGGTAGTGGTATGGAAAACCATAGAATATCTCTCAGCTCAGAAGATCTTGACCATGTCCTAATGTCCTTAATGAAATATGAAGAAAGATATAAAGGGAATATAATTATACCAAGAAATATGGGGCCTGTAGTCATTAAAACTAAAGAGGAAAAATTTATTGAAGCATTTTTTGAGAGTTGTGCATTTAAGACTGTGATGAGTTGTGTTCTTGGTAAACATAACAATAATAATATCCTCGATGTTTATGGATTTTACTTTGTGATTTGGATTAAAAACACTTTAATGCTAACTAAGAATTATTTTATTTATAACATTTAGGTTTCGGTCTTGGTGGTGTAATTGGTCTGTTCTCATCTAGTGTTAACCCAAGTGTTTTGGGCCCTGACGCTAAACCCCAATCAGCAAGAGAAGTTCTCAGAGATATGAAAAACACAACAATAAGTCATGGGAAAAATTTTGCAATTATTGGTGCCATGTTTGCTTCTATAGAATGTGCTATTGAATCTGTAATTTTTAAAAGTTTAATAAGACTCGTATTACCAATCTTTTTTAAAAATCCTTTCTTGTTTTTCTTTTATAGGTTCGAGGAAAGAGTGACTGGAAAAACGGGACAGCGGCTGGAGGTTTGTGTGGTGGACTAATCGGTTTAAGAGGTATAAATTCTTTATTTAAATGTACAAAATAAAACAGTGACTTAAAGGTGTTTTTGTATGTTGATATTTAGCTGGAATCAAGGCTGGTAAGTTTAAATAATCTTATTTTCATTGAACTCATAATTAAATATTTTTAATAATGTTATTCAGGAATTTTTGGAGCTGTTGGTTTCGCTACATTTTCTACCGCAATAGATTATTATATGAGAAATAGATTTTAGTTCAAGTTTGAAAAATCAAGTTTTTAGTAAATATTTTTTATAATGTTGATATTAAGTTAAAGTCATAATAAACACTAAAGATAAAGGTTCGTTTCTAAAATATCTTTTTTTGGTCGATTTGCTTTAACTTTTTTTTGTTTATTTACAGATTATTTCGAATAGTGAATTATATATAATATGTACAAAGAGCGTATTTAAAAAAAGGTATGTTCCCTACCCTTACTTTGTTAAATAAAGCAAAACAATACAATACATTATAGGTTTATTAAAATGGTGATCAATATATTATATTCGTAGTATACCATAGTAGTAGGTAGATTGATGCATATTTAATTAGAATGTTTTTAAAATAATTGGACTTTAATTACCGTAGCTTTTATAATTTCCACCAAGTTCTAATAAATATTTGTCAGGATTATCAACCCAATCGGCGTTGCTTATTTTAACTTCTTTTCTTTTCTCACATTCTTTTGCTTCCCATTTTTTGAAATCCGATTGTGCTGACCTAGAAAACAATTATATAATGTAAATTAGCAAATTGGAAGTTTATATATTTAATTTGATTATCTAACTTGATATCTTTTTCAGCACAACCCCATATCGCAATTCTACATAAATAAAAAAAGATTTCGTCAAGTTAAATTTGAGTCCATTCCATATTAGGATTGAAAATATTGAGAGCATTTATTTACCTTTGAACCTTTAGTGGCATTTTCTTAAATTTTACAATTTGAAAGCCAGGTACTAATTCTAAAGTCAATTCTTTGGGGTTCTTTCCTACACTAATCCCAAATGGGTATCCACGAATAGAAAAATTTGTGTAAATGATTTTCGAACCTCCTTTATTAAAAAATAAAAATATGAATATGTATAAGGTTTATTATATTTACATACATACATGGTATGTATCAAGTATTCATGCATGAAATGTATGTATAATGTAGGTAGTAGAAAATTATGTAAATCAAATCATTATGGTAAAGTAAATACCGTACTTTCAAGGATATGATACTCTGGTGACAATTGTGAAAGAATTGAATCCTCTCCTCCCCAAAAATTAACACTTTCTTTCCATTCTGTATCGATACCCACGAGGAATGAATAAGAATTTTCGGTTGTAATCAACATACAAGTCGGTCCTCGATAGTTAAATACATGATGAGTGAATCTATTTTCACCTATTAAGAGATATTTATATAATAGTAAACACACATTTTAGTCAATAATTTATTAAATCTGGTAATTGCATACTTAATCCATTTTCTTCTGAATCGTATAAAAGTGTCCACTGATATCTCATTGTAGAGTGACTATTCATCTTTAAAATATAGAAATAGGTAAATAAGGTTTTAGGTATGTTATGCATGGAATTTGATTTTGTTAGGAGATTTAAGATTAATATAGGTAGGTAGTTTAGTATTAGAATCGAGTTACTATTTAAGTCTAGAATTTACCAACGATTGAAGAAACTGTTTTGGTGAAATAATTTGCGGAGATATTTTTCTGACAATTGGTTCAGAAGGATTAGGCCTTTTCTCTAATACTGATAAAAACTTTGATGGGAGAGAGCAGTTAAGAACCCATAATAGGATTTTATCCATTTCATATGAATCTTGGTGATGAATTTGAGACGATGAATGCTCTTGGTGTAAAATATCATCCATTCTTTTTATTTCTTCCACATTTCTAGCTAAGTTGGGTGTCTAGAAAATTTAAGTCGGTTATTAGGTATTTTTATATTTTAATTTTTAAAGAAACTTGTAGGATTTTGATTAATTCTCACATTTAAATAATCATCTTCTAATTGAGGATTTTCAATATAAGAGAGTCCCGTGGTTAATCTATTAATTATATATTTATGCATTGGTGTAAGAATCCGTGGGACATTTTTTTCTAGCCAGGTCGAAACAAAGCAGATGGACATTTCTTCTTTTAAATGAAACTAAATTGAACATTATATGAATATGAATAGGATTAGACAAAGACAAAAAGTATAATTTACAACTAGGTATGTACTATAGTCTTTATACCTATAGGCAGGTAATAAATATTTTAAATATTTGAAGGTTAAATCAGAAAATTAAATATGTAGGCTATAGGGCACTATCATAATTTTTTCAAAGTATTCTTACACATGATTTCTTAAGTGACTCGATCCATTCTATTCCTTCATAGTTTTCTAATCTGTTAATCTCACGAGACAACTTATTGGCTTCAGCTGATGACAGTTGATATGCCGTCAGCAAAAAATCCGTAAACCCAGTTAGAGATATTGTTGCTCCTTCTCGATTTCCATAAATCTATTTAAATTAAACAGATTACCAAAAATTTCCATTATAGATATTATACATAATAATAATAATATGTTCATGTACTATTACATTTGTATACCTAATTCTAATTTTATACCTAATCTAATATATTAGCTATTTAATATAAGAATATTTACCTTTAAGTAAAAACCAATTACTTCTTTATCAGTTATCAAAGAATAGAGATATTCTGAGGATTTTATAAAGCTTTCTGAATTTATTGAATCATTGTCAGGTTGTAAATTGAAGAATTTCCAGAGATAGTCAGAGGCCAAATTACTATGAGGGATGACATATTTCTATAAAATACACAAATAATGTAAAATACATTTTATTATTGAGTATTCGTTGAACTTAACATTTTTTTGTGTAAACATAATTACCTCAAATGAGCTTCTCGAAATCATATTATAGCCACAAAAAGATTTATCTACAAGTGCCTAAAAATAGTTGATTGATTATTGATTTTGATTAAGTATTAAGTATATTCCGAGTATGTAAAAATCTCATATCAAATCATCATTCTAATCGTTTTCATTTTCATTATATATAGTAAATTTTGAATGGGAAAAAAATTTCAAGGTACTTGCCTTTGCAAATTTTTCAAGCCAAAAATGACTTCCCTTTGGCATTCCCATATTATAACTCTTTTCAGTAATATTAGAACTAGTGGTAATTAATGAGACTCGATCAATTTCATCAATAGCATTTCTTGTACCAATATTAATTGGCCTATTAAGGATCTCGAGAATCTCACTTTGCCTTTCATTCGGTGTATTTTTCGGAGTATTCAGCCGGATTTTCGGACTCCGGAAATTCGGTGTTAAATTTTTTTGTCCATTTGAACTTGAACGATCTGCTTTTTTGACATAAAGCTTATGATGGTTGTGGTTGTTTGATGAATCTGTATCTTGTGCATTACTAGTACTCCCTGCAGATTTATTCAAAACAATACCATTTCCATTTTGATGACTTCGACTAGTAAAATATTTCGGGTCTTCATCTCGAATTTCATATTTTCCACTACTACTGTTACTAGAGCTGTGATTCCCCATTACTGAGAAACTTAACTGTTGTTCAAAAAACCAAAAAAAAGTTATCAGACAATAATTAATCTCAATTTTGATATTATCATTGAGTTTTCGATTTACTGTATTTGTGAAATGAACTAGGCATATTAATTAAACAAACACTACACTAATATTGTTCGCTTTAATTGACTAAAATTTGTACAAAAAACCAAACAATTAACTGTAGGTAAGTAGGTATCTTTATTTCAACTTTACAAAAAATAAATCTAAACCTTTAAAAAATCAGTTCAAGGGGTAATCTTGTCTAAAAATTGGAAACTTTTTATGAGACAACCTACAGATATTATCTATTTTAAATATTTTATTATCTTTTTTAACTTATGCTATCCTACATAATGTATTACCTATTTTAAATAAAATGGAATACTCACCAATCCCTCAAGGTATTGAGAATTGAGACTCCAGAAACCCTCTTATTCTTGGTAAAAATGGTTTTATAAATACCTATCTAAACTAAATATGCATAGGTATTTCTTCTTAACAAATAAAAAATGAACTTTGACTATGAAGAACTATATGTACGTATGGTTATGGTATGGCACCATAATTACAATACAATAGAAAAATTCCTATACTTACCTATTATTTCTTTACAGAGCAGAGTATTAAAGTAGTAGATAAATACTTTTGCATTTTAAATTATCTAGACTATGATTTCTTGACTTAAAAATTGTGTGACAAAAACCAATACACACTTAAATGTAGATCGGGTTTTCCCCGTCCCCAACTTTTATTTTGTTAGTTTTTGAATATTACTTTTTCTTTTGTGCACAAATCCAAATAACAATACGCTAGGTATTAATATTTATAATTACGACCATATATATACGAGTACTGCATAGGTATGTATAAGTAAATAATAAACACGACACCACGGGCACTTCAAATAGGAGTTAGGAGTTATATCTTTATATGAATAATGTAAATAATATATAGGTACTTACCTACATATTTAGTATCTACTTACTTCAAAGTACATACCTACTTATCTAAGCGTAAGGTAAGGTAATGTAAGAAAGGTAGGTAAATTGAATATTGACAAATACTTTTTAAATACCAAACTAATATCTATTATCTACTTACTACTTATCGTCTTTTACGTTACCTAATTTCAATTTATAATTAAATTTAAATTCTTAAGCAGTAAACCAGATATTATATACTCTACTTTAGGTGTATACCTACTTTTATATTATTTACTGATGAAATACCTTTACTGATATATCGGTAAGGTAAAGGTAATCTTATTGTTAGTACTCCGTAAATAATAAACACGCTTGTTTGTAAGCTGATTTATGAATGATTAGATTTAAGTTTATCTGTAATGAAATGAGTAATGTAATTAATGATTAATGATAAGATAACTAATAAGTATACAAACTAATAGATAAGCAATAGTATCAGTACGAGTATATGTATATATATATACACATTATATTCTATCTACAAATTAGAATTATAAAATACAGATACAGCACCTACAATATAACAATTACTACAAAACAAAGGAAGGTTAAAAAGAATATCTGAATTTTGAACCAATTATTTGAGTATGCAGATATTTATAGGTAATATAATATAAATATCCTAAAATTAATAAATATTATTACTTTTAGGTAAGGAGGTACTCTAATTTATAGATGAACAATACATATGTTAAAAAATGATCATTCTTATTAGTTTGTGTCATTTGCTATGAAATATAAATAAATATATAAAGATTTGAGCTTGTTCGTTCGATTTTAATAAATAGGTAGGTATAAAATACGGCAAACTACTAGGTATCTGTATGATTTGGTTATCATTACATATTATGATATATTAAAGAGCATAGAGTATTTATTTCTAACATAACTACATATAAACTAGGTATATTGAATATAAAAAATACCGAATTACAATAAAAATGAAATGACCTTTCAACCTAAATATTGCAATTATAATTTATAATTTGGATAAACAGAGTCGATATGGGCTTATTAAAGTGTCTGGCTTACAAAAAATACCATGTCTGTTGTCTGCTGGTATAGAGTATTATATTGTTCTTCCAACTTGGTTACAAAAAAGATTTTTTAAGTGAAATTTTTAACAATTTGACCTTTTTTTAACTACCAACCAAACTTATCTATTATTTGCAAAACATTTGATTAGGTAATGTCATCTTTGATACTTTTCTTGAGCATCTCTGCCAGTCAACACTTAATTATTATTACTTAATTAAATTACTTATTGAATTTTTCATACTAAATCAACAATAATAGTAGCACTAACTAGCATACCTACTACATTATATACAATGTCAGCCCAATGATAATTGACAAAATGAATTAAATATGATGCTAAATATTTTTTATGCATCGCATCACAACCAGTACAACACAGAATAATCGATATATCAGTATCTGTACAAAGTAGGTTTGCTAAACATTAATATACAGGTAAAAAATATATACAACCACACATAGGTACATATTATACATTACATTAGGTATTTACAATATGATATTTACTTGCACTTACTTATAGATCTTTAAATAAACTAAACCTAAACTTGCAAACACGCAGAGCAGTGCAATATAATAGTTAAAAGAAATATTCCTATAAAACCCCAAAAGTCTTGAAACGTTCAATCTTATTTCTTCATTTTCTATCTGGATCTCGATAATAATAAGTTAATACTTGAGTACAATTTATGTATCGATTTTTATAAATTTTTATAAAATCTTAATTATTTTAAGACTTAAAAATTAGGCTAATCCCATTGAAATGAGTATATTTTTAAACTGTCAATGCAATACCTAAGCCTAAGGATGAAAGTATTATTAGTTGAAAGATTTTTTAGCTTAATATACATAATCAGTATCTACAAATATTCATATTTTATGATAATAGTTGTACCATACAAACTAGTATATAGTAATATTATATACCTAAGTATATAGGTTTAGTATTTATCGTAAGTTTAAGAATAGGGAATTTGGTTTGCATTTGGTTTGTACTACATATTTGCCTTTACATTTTTGTATTCGAAACGAAACTCAAGGTACATATTTTAATTTTAGATTTTTCTCTACTATTTTTTCAGGGTCTAGGATTTTAGGACCACCACCATATGAACCCTCGTGGTAAAGAGTATGAGGCTCAGGCAAAATATCGGCGGTAAATTTTGTAGGCTATCTAGTGTAATAAGAACTATAAGTCCACAGTAGTGAGGAATACGCAGATATATTCCATTGAACTTTCTACGTCTAAAGTTAAAATAATTGATCCATTTGAAATCCTGGTCCGGGTATTAGGATTTTACTCTCGAAAGTTCGTTTGCATTTTTCTACTAAAACGAAAAATCCAATTTCAATTTCACTACCTACATATTACAATCCAGACACAATTTACCTGAGAGAACATTGTACCTTTAATTAGTACCTGAGCTGTAAAATCTATAAAATTGATTTGATTACATTTTTGAGCATTACTCATAATTATAATATACCTAATATACATATATTTTCCAATTAAAGTTCTTCGTACTTTGTAATAAAAGTGAAATTCGAGTCATATATTTCAAATCCAAATCTAGCAACTATACTTCCTATTACAGTATTGATATTACGGGTTACTTACGTAAAAAGCAATTTATTAAGTCAATATTAAACTAACCCGATTTTTCACTAACAATTAACCATTAATATAGATATATTAGAATTTTATTCATGTACTTTTTAAGAGATTGTACATATTTAAAATTAATCAAAGGAAAGTATGGTATTGAAAAGATATTTGTGTATCCGTTTACAGCCAATTTGTCGGTTTCAACAACAAAGAATTCCTCAGTACATCAGACCACGTCGATTAATGGTGAGTTGACCTTTTATTATACATTTTTAAAAAATATAGGTGATATTCACAAACAATCAGATCAAAATTTTGCAAATCTTTTGCAACATTGTACTATGTATCTATCTGTATTTTATTCCTTTAGACTTGAAGTTTTTAGTATAAAAGTTAGATACTTATAGGTATTTATTTATAGATCATGAGATTGAAAAATTTTCACTATACTACTAAAATATTCAGCAGATCACATTTTCTGACCTTGAGTCTCAAATTCAGATAATCCTAAATAAAATATAAGAAATATAAGAAGAATAGGAAAAGGAATACATAAGGCTATTCTTTATACATTTAGCATTCATACACAGTATGTATCTAATATCATATAGCCATATGTGCAATCTTACATAGGTAGGGTACTTACTAGTACTACTATAGGTGTACTGTGTACTAGGACATTATGTAAATTCAAGATTATCGGATTTTGTTCTGTGTCAAATGACGTGAAAGATTTAACTTTTGATCTCAATAAAGTGTGTGGCACTTGCCGGATAAAATTTTACTTTTTAAGTAGTCAAATCTTTTAATTGCTGTACTCAATAGAACTTTCATAGGCATAATTGACAGGAGTATCTACTTTTAACTACCTATAAGTCTATAAGTCCTTAATGGTTGGTTGATAGAATTATTTTTTGCAGACAAACTACTTTCAGATATATATGATCAGTATAAAAAGTTAAATGTAGATTATCGTGCTAAATTTGAATTAAGGATTAGGGATTGAGAATACTAATTGCACAATTTGTTGTCCATTTCCCTTCTACTTAATGCAGTATATAAGTAGATTAGCTTTAACTAACTCTAACTGCGAAGTTTTTAATCTTTAGAAAAGTACAATTATATAATTGTAGTAATGCTTATTCTACTTATTAATACTTTAATAAATGAAATGTACTAAAGTGATCACATTTTTACCAGATAAAGAAACAGAAAAGGTTTTAAGTCTAATCTCAGAGGTACTCGTATTTTTTTTGACTCATTTTCCTATTTGTGATTAGGTTGGCATTATAAACTTTAGAGCTAAAGACAGTACGTATACTTAATCGTAAGTGTGAATTTTTTTAAAATCTGGCAATGACGTTAATAGATAGCTAAAGCTAATTGTAAGTATAATAATAAGTGACATGTACTTTAGATGTAGATCTTATTTATGTCTACTCGTAGGTAGACCAAATTTTGTACACGTACGTACTTACTTATTATAGCCACTTATAGCTACGAGTATATAGTTTAAGAAAGTTAGAATAGGTACCTTACCTAATTATAATTTTTGATTTTTTTAAAATATAAAAATGTTTGTCTAACTCCTACGATACCTACCTACAAAATTATTAATTATTACGTAAACAGTTTTGAATTTGTTATTTTTTATATTCTTACAATTAGCCTTAATTAATATCTATGTTGCAGCTAGTATAGGAGCTATTCAGCTAATATGCATACTATACTAACTAGGTAGCTAATATGGGTTTTTACATGTTAATTATTAAGTTAAATTGGCAAAAATAGTTAAAGTTAAAATTAAAGTTAAATGAAGTTTTATGGCTTTATCATGCCTTAGCCTAACCAAAATTAACCTAACCTAATCTAATCTCATCTAATCAAACTTCTAAAAAATGTATTAATTAATATGTAAAAACCAATACTAATCAACTAATATGCATATTAGCTGAAATCCTATACATCTGCAATACTATACTAGCTGTATATCCATGAAATGAAATGCCACGAGTATCGCTCTACTACAGAATAGTATTTACGAGCACTATTACTACTATGTAGTAGCTTAATACAAAGTATTCTACTTACTTACTTTACTGAGAATTAATTTCCAGTAATTTTCCATTACATACTTACTTATTACATTAGTATAATAATATTGTAAAGTAATGTATGTAGTTTATACTAGGTAAGTATATTTCAATACTACATTATACGAATTAGTAACATACTTATTTATTAGAAACTAATCTAATACAAAATAGGGTGATAAGTAAACACTCCTAAAGAAATAGGAATGTCTCCTAAAAACTTATACCTAAAAATTTCACCTTTTCG
>JAQIXA010003708.1:0-13269 GCA_034699045.1 Nanhermannia cf. coronata Gr-Ori-00579
CACGAATACTTGCCAGCCGGTTCTTACCGGTAAGAACCAATACTAGCCAGCCTGGTAAGAACCAGCCCCTACCCCTACTTGTATAATAAATATAGGTAGTAATAGTAGGTAGAGTACAATACTATAGGTATGCCTACCCCTAATATCAGAATCTCAGAAAATGTTCATAGGTATATGATTGGATTGACTTGACTTGACTTGACTGTTTTTTTTTGTTTTGTTTTGGTTTTGGAAATTTTAATCTCCTACATCATAAAGTTTAGACTTGTAATAAACTACAAAAGTATCAGTCAGTAGTATATACACATATAGTGGGATATATGATATAGATATACTATAAGAGTCTTTGTTTACATTCATTATATTATAGTTATATGTACATAATAATAGTAAATAGTAGTATAATTAATAGGACTGATGCTTTTAATATGATCCTTAAAAATCGTAAATTCTTGAAATTAATTATGCGAAAATGAACCCAAGTACAAAAAAGGTATGAGATTGGTTGGAGGAATTTTTCTCTTATCTGATGGTATAATTGTATTGTATATACTACAGATAGGTAATATAGTATAATCCCCTTCAATTCTTCTTGGGTAATAAATTTATTTAAGCAGTCCATTTTTGATATTAAATTATCTATCTTTGTGCGAATAAATCCTTAAATATGTAGTAGGTTGTACTAATATAATGTAAGGTATAAAGTCGTATGATTATTTACACATACATGAAGTCATAATAAAACTTCAATTTGGTCATTGGTTTTTATTTCTTAAACAATTTATAGGTAGGTACTACAGATATTCTACTCATTCAAGATCAGATTCAGTTCTGTAATTAATTATGCTACAAGAAATTCTTGGAATATTGTATTAATTTTGAGCTATCTATTTCGAATTAATAGATTGATTGGTACTTATAATGTTATATATTTTTCACTAAACTCAAAATATTTTAAAATATGACAAGTATTTTAAATATTTCAATTTCAAAGTTGCTGAATGCCAACTTAAAGTAGGTGCTCGTAGGTTTAAGGTACAGATTATGAGCTAAAATCTTTTTATATATAGTGGGTTTACGTTAATTATTTTCCGAAGGTCGAAGGAATATTTTCTTGGTCCAGGGTACAATAGCCTCGATGGTTTTTCGATTTCCTTCGAGTGAGATCTTCGCCTCCTCGACTGTCCTTTTCCACCCCCAACATGTTGTCCAATGTCACCACAACAACAAAAACAACAAACACAGCACGAACCACTGTTAGGATTGTTGGGCCCAATTGGACACTGTGGGCATGGACGACCAAGGGATCCACTACTGGTTATAGGATAAACTGGTGGATTTCCACCACCACCACCTCCATTGATGGCTATACTTTTCCCATTTCCTGGTGGAAAAGGTGGGGGTGGGGGCGGCAAAGGTCTCGAAGAATAAACAGCACTCAGGTGATTCACTGGGTTCACCAACTGTTTCCGGTGAGGAACTTGTAAGATAAATGGATGACCTCCACCACCCCCACCACCAATTCCGGACCAGACAACTGTCGCATTCGGGATTTTCCCACCTTTCATATGACCATTATTGTACTTGGTATTATGATTTTGAGGATGGTGGGATGACACAGTCGTGTGTTTGCCGATTCTAGTCATCATTTCTCGAAATGTTTGGACGGACAACTCATGGTAAATCAACGAACAATCACACTTGAACCATCTTTAAAAAATTCTTAAAATCTTTAAAATTTGAGTACCTAATACGAGTACTATATATCCAATGAGTACTTTGGATTATTTTGAAACAATTATAAATCGTAGAGGTTTAGAGGAGAGAGTCTTTCGCGTCTGAATTAGAGATGATAAATGTGCGAATGAATTTGCGAATTCGCGAGGATTTGGTAGGCAAAAGACAGAATTCGAATGTATAAGTATGTCATCGTAATCAGAATCAGCAGAAAACTTTGAAAACTTCTCTATAAGCCTACTTACTACATACTTATGTATCGTATACGTATATACCAGCAATAGAAATGGACTACCATATGAGAATACAGACAAAACAGAATAGGTAGATCGAGATTCTGTGGTTTCAAAAAAGACTTGAGGTAAAGTGAGGATTTCAAATTTCAAATTCAAAGCCTTCTTAATACTACCTGCCTAAGATAGATAAGAGTCTCAAGTCTCGAGTAAATGAAAGATAAGCATATAGGGAAGAAATTGTTCAAAAATTTTTTGAAATTGAGGCTCCTCATTTTACCCCTGTGGAAAAGTGCATAATTTATAGTTAGTTAGAATGTAGATTATACCTACTTAAATAATGATGACTAAGGTAGTTGCTACTTTGGTACTTGGTACATATAATTTTAAATATAGGCAAGTCAAAAATGTGTTGGAAATAAATGTGCAGGTAAGAATATAGTAGTAGGTATATAATAATGAAGGATATAAAATGTTGTGCGTACAAGTTGAGAGATGGTAAAAAATGATTCCGTTAGATTTGACTCGAGTGAATTTTTTGCAGATGCATTTTACGTGGATATCTGTAATTATCTTTCTAGTACTAGTACCTAAGTACTGAAGATATTTTACCCAGTATTATTGAGCTTATGAAGGATTATTATTATTTTATTAGGTATGTACTTTATAGTATAGTGAGTAAATAATAGAAAAGATAATAATAGACAGAGTGTGTAAAAAAAATTAGGCACCGACTTCAGTCTTGCCTTGACAGAACAAATAAATAAATATAATATCCCAAATTATAATCTTAATTATGATGATTGATGTGCCTGTGTATTTACAATCTACATTTACATCTTTATGGCTATCCCAAGAATGCAAAATGCAAGTTTAACTTACCTATAAGTTATGAGTATTTGCTACTAATTGCAGTAATAAATATTTGCTTAATTATGAGATTTAGAGTTTCAAAAGGGAGCTTAGGATTAGACGTAAAATATAGTACCCAGATTAAATCTGAGAGTTTTTAAAGGCATTTGCATGGGCTAAAATCCTGACCAAAAAAGGACACTTTTGTCATTTTCTGTTACAATTTGAGGTATCTATTTAAGTCTGCAATTTTAAAAAAATGGATTACATATAAGTGTTCCTATATACAATCAGTATATATATGTACATGTACCAACTATGCACTAGTACTAATACCAGTACATAATAATATTTACTTACCTAAAATATGTATAGAGTTCGATATGTTTGATGGCTCAAATGTTTTAGACAAGGAATAGCAATCAATTTTTTTACATTGAAAATGTCACTTGTTATAAATAATTAGGTCAACTAATTCTAATCGTAAGCCAAAGTCATAGAACCTACACTACTAGGTAGTACCTAGTCTGCAGTAGTGCCCATGTTGTAAATTGTATCTACCTACCTTTAACAATAAGTTAGTGCATACTAACTTAAGATCGGTAAGTAAAATGGTTTGAATTCGCAAATTGTGATAACGTAAGTGTATGAAAAGAATGGCAGAGACGAGTAGTTTTAAAGAAGCCAAATTACATGCAATAAAAATCATCAACGACAATGACTCAATGAATGGATCTGATGATCATCTCAATCTCAAGCTCAAATCGAGCTCATCAACATTATCTTGTAGAAATCTGTAACACTTGGTAGGTACTATACTACTTAATACTTAAAGTGTAGGTACTTATACTATTTAAGGCTATATTTTATATAAAAGGCATAAACTGATGACATTTATAAACTTTACAGATAATAATATAATGAATGATTAGTATATCCACAAAAAATTAAAGTTCCACTAAAGCCTTCAAATTAGTTGGAAAAAAGTAAGTACCTAAGTACTTACTACAATACAAGATAGTTAAACCTTCGCATACTTCATATAGAATGAAACGATACATTTTTTTGAGTAATATTACAGTATTATTGGTTCACGACCCAATTAAGTGTGACAAAATAAACTCTCTCGTGTGCCTTATACCACAGTTCTGGTATGGTATTTGACAATAACTTATACAGATACATTTGACTGTTGTACATATCTGTATCATGGTACTTTTATACTAGGTATTTTTCTTTTACATTTACACGAGTATAAAATCGTTATTTTTTAAAGTTATTTGATTCTATAGGTTTTTTGAAAAAGTTTCTAGTAAAATTAACAAATGTTAATTTTATGCAGATTTTAAAACTCTCACTGAAAAAACAAAACAACCAAAGCAGTTCCTTAAAAGATGATGAGACACAAAAAATGCAAAAAAGAATCAAATCACTTTTAACATTTATTTAAACTTAACCTCTATTTTACCTACTATTCTTTTTTTTTATGTAGGTACAAGTTACAAGTAGTAAGCTATTCTATTATTGTGTTTTTGTTCAAAGATACTTTAGGTATAATACCTACGGATAATACAAATTGTTGGTATTTTGCTCAACTTGATATGCAGTCAATCAAGGCGTCAAGCTGCTGCTTATTCAGTATTTTGTAAAAATTGTCACTTTTCCTATTTATCCATACCACTGGGTTTTCGGCACAAGAATGCAAATTGATGAACTGGAAATCTTTTATCCCTGATTTCAACCACAATTTAAAATAATGAATACACCTACCTAAATACAGATATTCTCGTATAGTACCATTATACAAAATTAAATACTTTAAACTCTAATGGTAAGTACTAAAGTACTAAAGTACAATGAATATATTGTAGTTGGTATGAATATTTTGAATATTTTGCACAAATTCACAAAAATGCACAAATTCAGTCAAGTTAATATGCCAGGCCAGTAGTACAAATATTTAAGTATTATCACTATTCTTTTTTCTTTTTTATTCCCGAGGTCAAAAAACAAAAAAACACAAATGTTTATCTCAATTTTGCATACATTTTAAAATTGTAAAATTCGGGTCAGAGTTTGGCTTTTTTGAGCTGAAATAAATGAATAAGCCTGACCTATCTGTACTTTGCACTTGCATGCCTATATAATACCCAAGCCTACTTGTTTCTAACACATTATTCATTATTAAAGACTTCTTTCAAAGTTTGACTTTTATATACTTTACTATCGATTGAAAATTTTGTTATCTAGTCAGGTATACTATTGCTACAGATATATGTACGAAATTTTTCATAAGATTTTTTGCAAGAATTCGATAAACATGACACTTTAAAAAAAAAGTTTCCTAATATATGGAATATCTGTACCTTAATTATGTTCCTACCTTATATACCTATACTATTTATGCAATTTTATGTTTCTTTTTACTTGTAAATGAAAAATAAAATAATTATTTTTGTACAGATACTATTCTGCCTAAGTTAGCACCTGAATCCAATTTATTTATTCTATAAGTATTTTAAGCACCCAAATGGAATACTATATATTATCAGTATCTGTATAATATATCTATGTTACAAATAGAATAGAAATGAAATGAAATGAAATGAAATGCACTTTTCTACGACTCTACGACCAAAATGTGAGAACAAAAAAGACAGATGAGAATTTCAATATAAATTGCATAAAAGCACCTACCTACGAGTACTTTAACTTTTTCTTTCAACTTATTATGCAGACTTATGAATAACGATAGCCTCTCATAAAGTCTAAACTCGTCAAAATAATAATCCTCATGTACAGAGTCTACATTCAGATTTCAGATACATATTTAGATATACCCTACATACATAACCTACTGGTTCATAATGTATTGTGTAAGCATATATTTAAAGTGAAATAAAAGTTGTCAACCAAACCATCGTAATATAAGGAATGAAATAAAGTAAAATGAAATAAAATAAAAAAGGACTGTACCTGTACACTGTACAGTACAACAGGTAATAATTATATTGTAAGGTTCTGAGCCTAGCTGGGAGAAATCTTGCTAATTGGCAAACTCCCTTCTATGGCTACATTCGAATTAGTTTCGCTTACTTGCCCATACATATCAGTATGATGTCAAACAATATTAAATATTATTACCCTTTTGACTCTTGGAAATTTATTTTTAAATTTTAAATATGGTTACACAGCTTTGACCTTTTATAATACCATTACCATTACAGTAAGTATGACGAGACCATCTATGAAAGTAGTGTATATGTATAAGTTATGAGGGTAATAACTTTGTGCAAGTCAAAATTAACAATGCAATGATATAACTTGCTATTTTTTTAATTGATTTTTTTTTGCAATTTGACTCACTAATGAACATGAGAGATTTTGCAAAATCGTTAAAATTGTACAAGTTTGAATTTTGAATTGAAATTGATTGAGATTTTGATTTCCTACAGTAGTAGGTAAGAGTGTATAATATTCATTTAAGCATGGCGAAGGGCTAATTGAAGCTTTAAAAAATGTATGTGTATGTTCATATGCATTTACTATTAATAGGAATAGGCTTATTCCAGTAAGACATATCTAGGTATACTTATTAATATTAGAATATTATGCAAATCCAATATTAGCGTATCTCTCTATCTGTATATAAATAATTAGATGCCTTTGTACTCTTGAAATAGAAATACTCGTATATTCTAGTTTTTTTTTTTTTACTTTTACACAAACGTAATACGAGTAAGTAATAAAACAAGGTGCATAAAAATTCATTTTAAAAGGCTTTCAATTTCACTTGATTTAAAAGCATTCATATTTCATTATAATTATAAAGTAGGTAGGTTCTTATTTAAGCATTAAAATCTTTAAGAATAAATTCTATCTAGCTAGCTCTATCTACATAAGCTTATTTCTTGCCTAGATTTACAAGAGCTATTTCAGTAAGTATCCTATGTTGGTATGCTTTATTTAAATTTACGATATTTGCCTAAATAAACTACTAATATCATTATTTAAGCTCTCTTATTTTTTTTAATATAGATAGTTAAATAAGAAGATTTCTTACATCATAGATAGGTATAAAAGTTAATTTAAGATAAAATACTTTTAAACTTTATATAGCCTTTATATGATAGGTACTAGTACCTAAGAATGATTAAATTTAGGAGGGAAAAATTCGAGGTTTGGTCTCTTATTTCTTAGAATAGAAACTCATTAGAATTTCGTAGAATTAGATGAGCAAAACTCTAAAAAAAATTAAATCTTACCTCTTCGATAATGACGTCCTCTTGAGCCCATTGTTTCCCCCCAGGTGAAATGGGTGGGGGTTCATCAATTGAGTCAGACGAGAATTTCCTCGAGTCTTTTCGGTTTGGGAAGAAGTGGAGGTCACAGGGTGAGGATCCACGTCTCGAGTGGTCGGTGCCGGGTGGTGTCGACGAGAGGAAATTGTGAGGTGGGGTCCCCTTTCTTCCGAATGACCCACGTCTTTCTTCTCCACCTGAAAGTATATTAGTAGATTGATTTTTTGAAAAAATTAATAGCAAATTTTAATATCCTGAAGGAATTAATCTCAATTCAATATCAGTAAGTACGATTACAAATAAAGTTTGAAAATGTTTGCGATATCAGTTAGTAATACTGACTATGAGGAATGTTTTGTTGTAATTTTCAAAAAGTTCTTGAAAAAATGGAGCAAATATTTGAGGCATTTTAGAAATCTAATTAATAAAACTATCCAAAGTTGATTCATTTGCATAAAATATAGAGTAAAGGCAATTTCAACTTTTTGGCATTCGAGTAGTATAAGCTTACCTGGAGAGGAAACATGAAGCTGGCATGAGGTCCTCGAAGGACTTTCTCTATCACGAACACCATGGATTGTGATCCCACCACCATGACCAGGACCACTTATATACGTTGGATTGGTTCCCATATAAAAGGATTTGGGAAGCTCCCCTGAAGAACTTCCTCGACGAGAATCGCTTCCCGAAGATTTCGGTCCAATTCTGACAGTTTTGAACAATTGAGCCATCCTTTCCATTTCGGCTGAATTTGATGCAGATCCACTGATAGATCCCCGACTTGCCAACATTTTTATTATTTCCTATATAATTATTACCAAATCTTCACTTAACAGAGAAATGAGACTCTTCGCTTCGCACAATTTTTGCACTTTTTCAACTACATAGACACACTGACATTTAAAAGAATCAGCACAGTTCCTTTGTTGTAAGTAAGTATTAAGAAACTTAAAAATCTTTGAGCAATGTAATTAAAATTTACTTAAAAACGAACTTTTAGCAAATGAGTCAGTTTAAAAAACTTCAAGACCATATCAGTAGAGTAAAATACCTTTTGAATGGATAGCGGGTATCTTGACAATTTCTTCGAAATGGTCAGATTGTGTTTGATGCAAAATAATAAAATAATCATATAATTATATAGGTAAAGATTATGGAGCTCAATTTCAGAGATAAATGTTGTGAGGGGGAAAAGTCATACATGTTCAGATATTCAGTACCTACTTACAAGCAAACGGCGATCAACAAGTCAAAAAAAAGTCCCAAAAGGGAAAAAGGGAATGGAATGGAATGAAATGGACTCGAATATCATCGTTACATACATATGGTATGATACAAGTACTACTAACATAACATAATATAAATTGTTGTAATTGTTCTTTTCGTTATGTATGTAATAATAATAAGAAAAAAGTTTTGGCATTATTCTCAATGCATAGGTACTTGTATCAGTATAATTCATTCTATAAAGGTAGATTATTATACCCATGTGAGTCTACATATGGACAACTTTTAAAGGGTTTAGCCATTTGAAAATTTCAAATGTGAACATTTTGAACAGTCAACTTGTTACGAGTTTGAGATGCCCTTATATGTACTATGTATAGTTACCAATATATCAGTATATGAGAAAGTCTCCATCCTTGAAAATTTACACATTATTTCTTTTAATGTACTTACCATAACATATGATATGAATCAATGGACACCATGAGTAATATAAGTAGTCGGTATGCTTACCAAAAAATTTAGACACTTTGAATCAATACTTTTGTTATTACTTTGGACTTTAGATTCAATAATACCTATTGTGAATGTAAATAGCCAAGGTACAATCAGGCACTTGGATAAAGTTTCACAAAAAGCTCTAAAATCCCATAAAGGTTTCGATTATGATTGAAATCTTGATTTTGATTTTTATAGCCATATCTTGGATCTAGCTAAATCTAGGGATTTAAATTTTTCAGCAAAATATATCAAACTGTCTAGAAAGGTTTCAGCAGAAATTTCTAGGAATTATAAAAATTACAAAGTTTTTGGTTTTCTGCCAATGGGTCACATTTGACTAAATCAGCCAAAATATTATTATTGGAAAATGATATGTACAAGTACAAACAGGCTTAAACCTCTCGTTTGATTTGAAATTTTGAATGCACGATATTTATCAATTTATCACACCTTATTATCATTTATCATAAATATCGCAAAAATCTTTATAATATTCTAATAACCTCCTAGTTATAAAGCTATCTTCTTTCTATTTGTAAATTTTCAATTTGGACAAAGCAAAGGTCTTACCGTGTAATTTAAAAAAATTGGATTTTTTGGTCACAAACAACAAACTTGTTACAAACTACTATAGGTATAAGCAAAATTTTACAAATCTTCAAAAGCTTGTTCAAAATCAGCATGTAGGGGACATAATATGTAATATATATGTACATATCTTTGAATAAAGAGTAGGTCTTTTTAGGTTTTATAAATTTTATGATGTATATTTTAACAAATTGTCAACCAAACCATAAAAGTAAAGATAATTAATTGCGTCTGTTGTTTTTTCTTTTTTAGAATTTAATAAACTTTATTTAGATTTGTGACAGATACAAATAGGAATCACATTCATAATCCTACTTAAAAACTAAAAAAAAAATATCTCACCAAAATGTTGATTCTACAGATATAAAACATGACTTGGGAGGTGACAATTTGGGAAAAAGCTTCGAAAATCAACCATATGCTATTGTTATGTATACCATTTTAGAATGGGACATGTAATGCATTTAGTTATAGATATTTTGTGGACCTGAGTCGAATATTAATGAAGTTCAACGAAATTCATCACAAATCCTAATCAATTCAAAAATTTGAAGCTAATTTATTTTATTTTACAATTAGGTATATGCATAGAATTCTGAAATTTAACATGTTTATTAATTTCGCTAAAGAAATTGACTTTTGACCTTCAGATTCAGAAAAATTATAGTTAAGAATTGAAATCAAATATATGCTACCAGCAAAACAACTCATATCTTTAAATCTCTTATTATTATTCAAATATTTTTATCGTTCCCAAATAAGGCATTCTTTTCTTCTACTTAGGTAGGTAAAGTAAGTAATGATAATACATACATTTACACTTTATAAGCAATATTATGAATGATAAAATGTTATAAGATATAGCTATCTGTATAAGTAGGTATCTCCTCATATTAGCAGGGTAAGTAACTTAAGGAGAGTAAGAAATGTTTTTTTTTTGCATAATAGGTATATCTATTGTATCTGATTTTTTATTTGAGATTTCAGATTAATAATTATTGAATGAAATGCGTATTTATTTGTCCACAAAAACTCATCATTTATGTTTTTGACGAATCTTTGTTTTTGTGAAAATTTATATGAGTATGTATTTGTAATACATACTACTATAAATGTGTGTATTATCTAGTAAGAATGATAGGCATTATTATTTGACATCTGATCAAAATAGATTAATCAAAATCTATAAAAATGCATTCGAGAAGGCGGGTAAAATGCTCAAAATCGGTAATTTTTTTTCGAATTTTACGATTATAATTGTATTACTTGACACTGGAAACTTAAATTTTAAAAACTATACTCAAATTTATACTTGTACTTAATTAAGTAAGTTATAGTAGGTACCTACATACTGATAGGTGATAGGATAGGATAGGTATTCTTTGTATATATGTTTAATGTGTTTATTCTTAAGGAAAATGTTTTTATGAGAATAATTCAATCATTCATACACCCACACTAGTAGGTATATTTTAACTCGTCACAACTCACAACACTATTACACGCCTCCTTAATTATAATTATGTGTGGCTCTTTTTGATTAGGTATCTACATTTTTGTATCTTTGCTATATCTTAATGGTTCCTTATCAGTCAGTTTAAAAGATAAATAAATACTCTGGTTTAATAAACAGATGATGATGAGATGATATTATAGTCTAAATGTTAAGGCTGAGGTTAAGGTCATTTTAAATTTTATGTCTTATCATATCATCTATGAAGAGTATCTACCTTAAAAAGATATTCAGATTTTTTTTAAATATGTACATAATATACCTTAGTATGTATACAGTATAAGGAAACAATTGAGAGTGGGTGATACTGAAATGATTTGACTTGCGAAAAAATCCAAAAGTGAGAATATTAAAAAAATGTTAATTTTTGTCATCAGATAATTTACCTACTATAAAAAATTTGCAATAAATCATTCTAAGTTTTTGGAATTAGATTTGATTTCCTTTAAAAAAATTTGCACTTTAATATACTAACAATAAATACCTGCATATCTAATATCTAGTTAGATACCTATAGTGCTGCGGTATAGACAGGTTTACTTACCTACTTATATCTGTAGGTATTTGAAAAATAATCAAATTTTATTTTAAATTTCAAAAATTCTGAACAATTTTTAATGTACTCGTAAACTTAAATTTGAATATTGAGAAGACAAAATCAATCCAGATAACCATAAAACCTGATATATAATTTTAAAAATATACCTTGGTACATATAGTATATTATTAGTACTTACCTTACCTAATCGTAAATATGTAGATACATATTTAAATTTAAAATGACTAGATTTAACCTACAAAAGCTAAAAATCGAAAAATAGAATGCCAAGAAAGTCAAGAAAGTCAAGGTACTTTTATCTTATAAACTTCTGCCTGGTATTTAAATTTTAAAATACTTACATCCTTAAAATACTTGTTATTTCTATGTACATGTACATAACCTACTATTTAGTAGGGTACATATAAAATATACCTAATAGGAAGAATACAATGCATAATTATTATGGATTTTATCCAAGTAAGATAGAGTTATACGAGTATACTATGTAAAGGTAAAAAATATATCTTTTATTTTAAAAATTAACTTAAACATTTCTAAAGGAAAAAATTCATATTGAGTACTTACCATTAGCATTAGTAGAGTACCCTATTAAAAAATTCCCTACTTTTTTAATATTAATACTTATACTTACCTAACTATCATTACAAAATACTCTAATAACATTTTCTGACTTATATTGGAATATTTGTATTAGCATTAGCATAGGAGGCTTCTTTAGTTAAACATCACAATAATATCTAAACCTGACTGACTGAAAGCCATTTTTTAAAAACTTGCTGAAAGTTCATTCTTCACAATTTGTTTGACCGAGTTGGACTTGGACTCAGCTCTTGGAAAATCATTTATTTGGAACTTTTCTGGCTAAAATGCTTTCAAGAAAAAAGCCAAGTAAGTTATACTACCTTATTTCCAACTTTAAACTCTAATACTAATAGATTTAATTTTACTAATTACTAAATATGATACAAAAAACCTTTTTGTTTCTGACAACAATTATTTCTAACGTATAGATATTATATATTATGTAGTTCTAGACTAGATAAGGTAATAAGTACCCTACTTAATATAAATAAGTAAACTTATTTTATACTTTTGTATAAATTGGCACTTGAATGGTTCATTCTATCTATTCAAATCTTTTTTTATTAATTTACAGAATCGAAGTTGAAGAAGAAGATAGTCAATGCTATGTCATGTGGGGGTGCACATAACAGTTCAGACTCCAGTATTTCAATGATCGAGGCGTCAAACTCTTCTAATCAAAATCGCTTTGAAAGGTTTGAGCTACAAGGTTTTGCTGCTCCAGATCTTAATGAAGAATCGCATGGTAATTAATAAAACTTATAATTTTTTAGTATCAGTCATCAGATCAGTATTTAACCATATACATATCTATTAAATATAAATACATTTCGATTTTAAAAGCTTCTTTAAGTACCTTTTAAACTAAGCAAGAACTTCTATAATGTATTACTGTATTATATACTTGAACATTCTAACAACTAAAACAAAATTAATCATTAGAATTACTTGTAAATTTATCATTTGAATAATCTGCATATAAGCTGTAGAATTTAAAATTGAAATACCCTACCTACATTTTTTTCATCTTGATCTTAACCATTGTACTTACACTTACATAATATAAGATAAAACCCATTTTCATAGTATTTTTTTATGGGGAATTAGGAATGTATCCTAAAGAAATAGGGAATGTATCCTAAAAACTTATACCTAAAAAAATTCACAAATCTC
>JAQIXA010003709.1:0-13264 GCA_034699045.1 Nanhermannia cf. coronata Gr-Ori-00579
TCAAAAAGTGTTGGGCCTTCAAGAGCTATTTAGCTCATAGTTAACTTTATGCCCAAATAAATAAATAAATAAATAAAGATAAACGGGCTATAGTGCCCGTGATATCTGTCCTTCCATTTTAGTAAATGATCTGATTTATTTAACTGACTTTTTTTTAAATTTTATACATTAGTAATCAAAATCAATTATAATGTATATCAAACAATCAATCAATTTTTCAATTATTCAAACTGAGGTATTTTCTTGGTCTTGAATTGAATCTCCCGTAACAAGGTATTTGTCCCAAAACACTCCTGGAAAAGTTTCAAAATTTTTGAAAATTTCCTGAAAATTTGGGAAATTAAGTGAAGCACTTACCTCGACGTTTTTGGAATATTAAATGAAAGCAAAATATAAATGAGTTCGTCGCTTTTGAGGATATTGAGTAGAGCTACTTTCATTGCAAATTCCGCAGGGTCAATGTAGGAGAATCGAATTAGAGGAATTATTTTCTTCATGACAATTCGCATATTTTCTGGACTTTTTTCCAAACCTGAAAAATTTCAATTTAAAAAAATCGTATATTTTGCATATTATTATATACATTGTCTTTCACATTCTTCAGCTCCCCATCTGGAAGAAAAAAAATTTACAAAAAATTAATGGTCGCGTGACTCGTGACTCGAGTATTTTAAGCGTATATTTAATATACGTCCACACGGAATAAGTGTTAAACAATTTGCAAATTTTGAAAAAATTTTTTACTTATGAGCTGCAAGGCAAATTTGAAGTTCATCTTGAGCTTGGAAATCATCAGAGGATAAAAAGTGGCACAAATTTTTCTCAGAAAGTTGTAGGTATTCTGATCTCTTCAGTATTGTATTGGCGTTCCTACAAAAAGAAATATTTTTGCAAAAATTTAATTTTAATTTTTTTTTATTTTTACGGGAAATATTTTTATAAAATAAAAATATTTACGGTTCCGGTGGACTCTTAAAGGGTCCGAAAAACCCAAAGAGTGAGACTACTTAAAAGTTTTGTCGGAATGACACAAGTAGACCCTTTAAGTGTCCTTTCAAGTTTGCAGTTTGGTTAAAATTGAGACAGTAGTTTTTGAAATTGGTATCTCGAATAAAACAGACAGACATGAAAAGGACAAAGTACAAGAGTTCAATAATTGTAAGGGCTCGCTTCGCTCGCAAAATTATTTACCTATTTATAAACTCCTTTGATACGTCGATGAGTTGCTGAACATTGAAAGCCACACCAGTTTCATAAATTGAGAAAACATTTGTGTAGTCCAATTCGGATAAAATTTTGTCCACACAACCCTCAACCAATTCATCAACTTGAAAAAATTTTGCAGCTCGAAATAATGGCAGAATATTTTGAGAATTTTCTCGACCGCCTTCCTCTTTGATGCCAGTATAAAGATATTTTTGCACAATTCTGAATTCGTACGGTTCAATGTGAGGCACTTGAATCGGTTTTTCAAGATTTCCAGACCAATTTTGAATCAATGACTCGAACACTGGCGATCCAGCCATCAGAAATACCTGGTGACCTCGAATTACCTCCCCTTTAGATCTAGGTAATATTTTTTTTTTTAGAAAACTTTTTATAATTAGGTAGTGTTTTTCAAACCCAAGAGAAAAGATGACATCGCTGTAAAGTCCAGTTTGAAATAAATATTCGATTCTTTCTGCTTGAGTTCTGTTTTTATTTCGCCAATTGATATCCTCAGGCTCATCCGAATTTGAATTTAATCGCATTTTCCTGCTACCTATATTTTATATGTAAATGTAAACATAAGTATTGTTGTCGAATATTATTATCGAATCAAAAATTCGATAATAATCAGGCTAAATTACTTTGATATCATGCAATGGTAAGGAATTTTAAGAAGCCTTAACCTTACTTCTGTTTTTACATTCAAGAAATTTGATATTAATTCCAAAATACAGGAAAATTATGATTTGAAATTTCGATATCAATCAAATAACTTTACATTGTAGATTGAATTAATCTATGAATATTTAAATAAAATACATACTCTTTTACTAATTACAAAAGATCTTTCTTTTTATTGTATTTGAATTTATTATATGAAATTTGGGTATCAATTAACTCAAAATGCTCCTATTAGTTAGTTCTAAATCAGCTAAAAATTTATAAAGGTTTCGAATGCTTTAATACAGATACAGTCAGAAAATTTGGTCAATTAATCAAATTTTTCAATTTTTAAAATGGAAATTCTAGTGAAATTTTCAAAAACACAGGCTCTTAATAGTAATTTTCTAATTTTATTTATAATCTAATCTACTTATATAACAAATTTAAAGTAGGGTACTTAAAAATTTACTTACTTTTTTAAACCTAATTTACAGGTTTTAAGATAAAAAGTTCACATATAATGATAAGAATAAACTTATTGTAAAAAAAAATATCTTCTGTACTCGTATAATTCAAAACCGTGTCTTGCTCAACATGGAATTTGTTACAATGATCTCCTCTGTACTAATAAATACAGATAGAAGTAAAAATAAACTTTTTTTCGAGTAAGTAGACAAGTATTTATAATGGTTAGATCTCCGCCTTTTCGCTTCTAATTATATAAAACATTTGTATTCTCTATCTTGGAAAAAAAATTGAGAATTAAATGCAGAAATTCTTGACTTTGTACTATTAACTATTACTTACCTTATCTAATATATTATTTTGATGAAATTGGCAAAGTTCTATTAAAAGAAATAAAAGTTGGCTGGCTCTTAACCTCAACAATAAGTATTAAATAAGAGTTGGATTGCGTTTAAAAATAAAGATTATCTCGATTATCTTTTATTTTACTTATTTTAATAGAATCTCAGGCATGCATTCTATCAGATACAGAACAGAATAGCTTTATGGGTATATGAACTTCCGATTTATTTTTGTTCATTGCCAATTTAAATACATACAAAAAACTAATGTTTCTTTTAAAAGCATTTATGCATATAAGTATGTGAATATAAACATGAAATTAATTTATGGTCTTTTTCAAAATATTTTCAAACAAGGTTATTGCGATTCTATTTAGGCCAATAGCCAAATAGAAAACCCATATTTATATCTAACGATTGGATAAACACATTCGTATCTTTAACTAGAGATCGCCATTCAAGGTATCAATGCATACGAATTCTATACAGTGTGTTCCATAAAAAAGATACATGACTTGATCAAGGCATTGACTAAACAAATGAAAAATTGAAAATAATTTTATATTTTACAAAATCATTAAAATTTTAGATTAAATCATGTAATTAATCTTAACTGTAAATTTTAATATTTTCAATTTTTCGCTTGTTTAGTCAATGCCTTGATCAAGTCATGTATCTTTTATATTGAACACCACAAACACAATGTATAGAATTCGATGCATTGATCGGAGATCTCCACCTTACAATAATAGTAATAAAAGGTATTTTTAACTTTTAAAATATTAAATAAAAATTTTTGAAATTTTTTTTTGTATTTTATGTAAATTTTCCTTGTTAGTTATGCAGTTAGTTAATCTACTTTAAAAATTACTTTTCTTAAAAATTACTTCTTTACCTATTGAGAATTTTCTTTACTCTAAAAAGGGTCCAAATATCAGTACCCTACTAGTAGGATAGATAGGTACTTATGTTCTTTTATTGTAGAAAGGAGGGTATATTCGTATATTCGTATAATACTAATCTCTTTGTAAAGTTTTTTTTACTTTATAAATTATGTTTTTTTTTATAGGTTCCAGTTCCTATCGAATTCCGCATTTTTTGCATAATTTAATTTTTTCAAGCAAAATTTCAAATATTTTGAGAAAAATACGTTTATTAGCTTTGTGCTATGTATATCTATAATGTAACTGGAGACCTCTTAAAAAAGTAAATATATTTTCCAATTTAGGGATATTTACTAAAATTTACTAAAAACATTAGTTGTAATTTAAAAAAGTGTGATTTAAAAAAAAGATTTTTATTTAGGTATATATCTACATAATAATATGTATTAAATATAATTACAATCAAAATTACATAGTTAGTTAGTTAGTTAGTTAGTATAAAGTAGGTTGTGTAATAGGGCATTTTGAAATATTTCGAATATTATGTATTAAAAAATTTTTAAACGAATTATTTCTCAAAGCCATAAAATAAAGTTTAACTACACACACTATACAGTATACTGTTAAATGTATATATAATTGAAAGTTATTAAATAAATAATTATCATTTTATCAAACGACCAATCTAGAAATTTCTAATATAAAAGTACCTAAGGTATATATTATTATATCATAATACAGAATATTTGAGTTGCGCTCAAAAATAAAATTGTATTTATTTAACGCTCCCCTTGTCCAGAATCCCCAATTACTTTGTCCTAATTTCCAATAAATTTCTAAACTGAACCCATTTACTAACTATTTTATTAACTAAATTATTTTACAATACGTGTCTTTTTAGTTATAAAAATCCGAAATTGTCATTAAATTTCACTTTTAAATAGGTAAAATATCCCCATTGTTTAAAGCCAAATCATAGGTTTTGGCTTAGGTATATAAAAATAACGACACGTAGATTTGGCTCTATTTCAAGACAGAGACAGAGAAGCTAACCGGTGATCGAGAACATACAGGGTAGGTTTAAATTTCACATTTTACAAAATTCTTGAATCTTGACATTTGTTATAAATTTTAATTAGATATATTTTAATTTTTTTTAGAAGAACAATTCATATACATACATATCTAATTATCAAGGGACCAAAATATGCTTAAATTTATTTTACTAACATTCCTAATTGTCATTAATTACTTGGATTTAATCGAGGCTACTAACTGCAAAGGATGTACACCTCTAGATACTTACACATTCGAAAAGGTACTTTAAAAAAATAATTCTACAAATAAAGTTAAATGATAATTGAATATTCATAATTTTTTAAAATTCGATTTACCTTATCTTGTTACATTTATTCTGTGAATTTATTGATTTTTTTGGATTTTTTACCTAACTTTCTAGACTTGAATAGGTTATTGAATAATTGATTAAGTATATTATGCGTATAAGTGTTTTTAGTATAATGCTCATATAAAGAGTATTTACACTATATAAATGACACTAAAATAATATAATACAGAAAACTCATTTTCAAAATAATTTACGAAATTTTAAATTTAAATGCACTTTTTTAGTATGTATCATTATCATTAATATCTAGAAAACTGGATAAAGTACCCAAGTATCTAACAGTAAATACATAAAAAATTGAAATTTTTAAAAAATATTTCAAAATTTCTAAACATACAAAGCTTTATAATCTAAATTAACAGAGTTTAACTTACCAGTAATTTTTATCTTTTCTTGAGGCAGCATAAATTCTCATTTACAAAATACTTGAAAGTAATAAATTGTATCTACTTAAAGATTTTTTAATTTTTTTAATATAATTTATAATACCTTACTTATCTAGATGTATATTTACCATTGTACCTAATTATTTTTTTAAAAAATGGGTCATTTTCTCAACTTTCCATTTTTTTTGCTTTTGTAATTAAAAATCAATAAATAAGAAATACCTATATTTTAATTTGTAAACTATTTAGAAGGCAAAGGTTCCTAGGTATATTATCTATACATTTTGTACTTTTTTTAATGAATAATTTCTCTTATATTTTAAAGGCAATACCAAAATTCAAAGCTTCACTTGTCAAGTTTGACGTGGCTTACCCTTACGGGGAGAAACATGATGAGTTTGCGAAAGTGGCCGAGTCCACGAGGGGTGTCCTCGATCTCCTGGTAGCTGAAGTCAATGTCAAAGACTATGGAGAAAAAGACAACTCTGACCTAGCTGAAAAGTACAGTGTCAAGGTTCGATTAAAAATAAATGGAAATTATTTAATAACCCAAAAGAATCGTATATATTCGGCTTTCAGACCTTTATATTTAAACCTCGTGACTCAGATAAAGACCATTATTATAACACGAACAAATCCTTTTACCGATATTTGATGAAAAAAATTTGAAATTTTGAATTTTGTATGCCTATTTTTAATGGTATTTTCATAAATTTTGCAGGTTAAAGAATTCCCTGTTCTCAAACTGTTCAAGGGTGATCTCAAGCAAAATGTAAAGACTTACAGCGGTGGTTGGACTGCTGATGAAATTATCCAGTGGATCAAATCTAACTGTGATGTATACATTGGACTGCCAGGTATAATAGATTTAAAATTATCAAGATTTAATAAGAATTGCCTGAAATTTGAAAAAATTTATCTAATATTTCGATCCATATTGGAAATTGGAAGTTTAAATGGTCATTTTAAGAAATTTTTTGTAATTAGAAAAATTACAAACATACTCACGATCAGTATTTACATTTACCAACTGTTCCATAACCAGGATTTTCTCTTTTTTTGCCAAAAGCCACGCTTCTAAAGTCCTATTTGGCCTTTGGCAAAACTCCGCTTTCCAAATGTACTATACCAAAAATCCTATGGAAAATGTTTTCTTTTTTATAAATTTCTCTTTCCAAATGCCCGAGTACCCCTAACTATACCTACAACTACGACCTACGACATGTATAATTTATTGCATTTGAGTAGACATAACTATATAATATGTAGTATAGAACAGATTAAATGTTTAACCAAATGAGTAATGAGATATGAAATCGATGAGAAATTTATCGGAGATTACAAATCATAAAATTTGATTGATTTTTGATGCTAATATGAATAGGTCAAAAGCTAAATAGGTCAATAAATTGAAGACTCTTAATAAAAAACATTATGAAGCCATTTTAATAAGCTTTATCTCGTTAAAAATTTGACCTTTCGAAAAAATTTAAAAAATAGTATCCTACTTTATAGAGTAATTAAATTATAAAATAACTAAATATATTTCAAAAAATTGTTGCTAAATTCTTGGAAAAATATTATTAAAAAGTATGTACGAGAGGTAGTTTGTTTGTCTTCTAAGAATTGATGGGTTGAAATTGAAATAAGTATATAATAAGGAAATAAATACAAATACTACTATACTCGTATAATGAATTTCTTTAAATGGGATAATAAAAGTATCAAAGCTTTCAAAATATATGCATTACTAGCTAGTTATTATAATTATTATGTATATGCATCTATGTATTTAAAATTTTATTTTATAATAAAATCAAATCTTTCAAAAAAATGGTGTTTTTCTTAGGTTGTATCGAAGAATTTGATGTTTTGGCTGGAGAATTTATCAAGGCTACCCCAGAGAAAAGAACAGCAATATACGAGAAAGCAAAGGAAAGGTCGAAGAAGGGTATGGACTCACCAAAATCCGCAGAGATGGTGAAAGTCTATCTGAAACTGATGGAGAAAATTCTGGAGAAAGGAAATGAGTTTGTAAAAACGGAGATGACTCGGCTGGACAGTCTTCGAAAAACCAAAGTGTCGGCTGAGAAAAAAGATATTTTACAAAAAAGGCTCAATATCCTACAGTCTTTTGATCATGACGAACTTTAAGTTCAACTTTTTTCTAATCATTCTACAATTAAATTATAATTAAGCTAAATAAAAACAAATTATTATGACCAAATGCGTTATTCAAATTAAGATCTTGTTCGTGTAATCTGTCTGTAATACCTACCAAATGTTTTAATAATATGAATAAAATGTCACATTTAAACTTAAAATACATAGGTAAACAATATTTCCCAAAAAAAATATGTTTTTAATCTTAAAAATGACTCCAAAGATCGGGGTTTCAACTGATTTTCTAAAATTGCCCTAAATATATTTAAAATGTTTATTAGAGGAAAGTAAAATTTAGCACTTGTCAAATAATTTTGAATAACCTTAAAAATATGACTTAATAATTTAGCAATTTCAAGCCTTTTATAATTACTATAATTAGGTATAAACATTCATCAAAAAAAATTTTCAAAACACTATACATACTAATATTTGCTAATACTACCGTATTTACTGATACATACTAAAATAGGTTTCAAAATTTTTAAACTTTTGAAGAATATTTTTACAAAAAGATATCTTCGGATTATAATGGGCTCTGTGGCCTTTTTAAAATGCAAGGGCCTTAAAGCTAAATATATATCTTTTCTAAATTATAATTATAATTACATACATGTAACAGTACCCTACTATGATATTACGAGATTCATAGGTAGGAGCAGGAGTGCCCTACTAATCTAATAGCAGGTTATTGCCTTTTTATACATCTTATACGAGATGTGCTTGTAGGTACTTCTTAACAACACTAAATAAACAAAGTCTCTTGATTTGGGTTATACGGAAATATTTTTTTACATTTTTGATACGGAAACGAAATAAAGAATCTAGTTTAGGTTCAAAAAATGAGTTTAAAAATAATAAACAATTTTTTCAGTGTAATTTAAGTTGTACCCTACTCTTTCTTTTTTTTTAAATTGATCACTTATTAAAAACAAAGGAAAAAACTTTTAGAAATTTTTGGAACTAGTCAGTAGTACCAATATAGTTGACAATTCGGGAATTTCAATGAAAATATTAAAAATATTTTCAAAGAGATTTCCGAAAATGGTCTCTCATCAAGACTCAAGATCACCATCATGAGAATTCTCAACAAAAAATTAAATCCTAAAAAAATCCAATACGAAAAAATCAAAATAAATGTTCGTTATGAAGATCCGGTATAAATTATTTTTAATCGTCATTTTCTTACAAACAACTGTTTTGGTCTCATGTCAACGATTCGATAATTATCAATATGATTACGACGAGGCGCGGCACTTGGACCGAAAAGGAATTCTTTTGACCTTTGAAGACGATGAGGACCACAAAAGGATTGAAATTGATCGAGATAAAAATTTTAAAAATTATGAACAATTTACCGAATATGAACAATTCGAATTAAATGACAAAATTTTACCAAATAAAATCAAACATCATCGTAAAAATCATCATAATCTCCACCATAAAAATCACAAACTTCCAGCATATTCAAATGAGTCAAAAAAAGTATCCTCGAGACCAAAGCCATCTGGTGAATCTGATAGTACAAAAATGGATTACAAAATAAAACATCACTCTAATAAAAAATCAAAAAAATTAGAATTTGACTATGATTATGATTTGGTTCAAGTCGAAAAACGGATGTTAAGCATTAGTGTAGAATCAAAAGAAAATTTCGAGCCAAGTTCGATAAAACCTGAAATTGAAATAACAACAGAAGTTGATCGAGAAGGAAATGAGAAATTAGATTCGGAAATCAAGTACTATCAAGATCTACTTAAGGACGCTGAAAAAGATTTAAATAAGACAAATATTCTTGAAAATGAAAATAAATTAAATCAAATGAATCTTGTTGAAAATACAACTTTAAGTACTCAAGAGCAACATTTGGACGACAGAGCAAATGAGATGAATGGTGACAACCAAGGAATAAATTCTGAGGTAATTTTTATTACTCGTAAAATCATACCCCTTCCCTTTAGGCAAATCATTTGACGAGGGTTATGGAAACATATAAATTGAAGCAAGCCTTTACTATTCAACTTTCCTTGCACTTTGTCCGTCTGTCTAATCTCTTTGTATATTTGTTCGAGGGATAACTCAAAACAGCGGTGAGCCTTTAAGGGGTCACCGCTGAACCACAAAATATTTTAATTGATAAAAATATTTCCCAGAGTAGAGTCCAAAATATAATATGTGTTATGTGACCCCACAGGGTCGTAAACACATTTTTGGCAAAATAGCCATGTATCAGAATACTCCAAAGATTGGGGTAATTTGAAATTTTGACATGCGTAGACTATAAACGTCGAAAATACGATACGAGTGCTCGTGCTCATCGTCAGAGTCAGAATGGCTGAGCTGAGTGAGCTTTGATCGCTCAGTTTATAATCAACTTCTAAAGATCTGATCGAATTCCTTAGTAATTATAAGTTCTAGGTTTAAAAAAAAATTGAAATTTGGGTTTTAATGGGGTTTATGATGGCGGAGATCTCGAATTTCACCACCATTTGTTTTTAAAATTTCTCTAAAACTCTAAAATTCAGTCTAAATGATTTTTTTTAGATAAATGTGAACTAGGTTTTTTATGATGGATATCCCGAATTTAATTTCTATTTACTTAATTTAAAAATGATTTTAAGACTTGAAATTCATGGGCTAATTAAAAATAACTTGTTGAGAACATTGGGCGAGCGAAGCGAGCCCTTACTATTCAACTTTGCTTGCACGGTTTTCAAATTCAGAACCAGCATAAAAAATGACAACTTTTGACTATCTCACATTTTTAAATATCCGAGGTTCTTATACGGAATCTCACCCAAATGATATAGCCAGCTATATCTATAACTGGGTCCGGTCCCGGTCCCTAGAAATAAATAACATTTTGTACTGATTACTTGAATTCACAAAGTACTGATATAGTATACAGCGGAGCGGGGCAAAATGAGCCTGTTCTGTGCTTGAATTACAGACTGTAATTTACAGTATATAGTACCTAATTATAATAATAGAAAACTTAAATGAATAACATAAAAATTATCAAAAAAATTCATTAGCCCTCAAATTAAGAGTACGTATTTTTTTTAAATGTATCGTATTTACAGTGAAATTCGAAAGTTTCATCTTCAAAAACCTTAATAATTTACATGTAGGTAACTTACCAAGTTTATTTTTCAATTAGTCCGCTTTCAAAATTTATGAAAATTTTAAAAACAAAAGGTGGTTAAATTTCCACATAAACCCCGATTACAATTATAAAACACATTTCAGTTTTAATTTTTTTTTTAATCCTGGGACTTCATAATTAAAATAAATTGTAGTTTTTGTTGTTTGTTCAAGAGTATATGCAATACCATATTGCTGCGGTATTTGTAGTCTAATTAAAGATTTAGCAAACTAACCAAATAAGAAAACGTCAATATTCTAACCTCTTAATCTCAATCGAATTCCAGTAATCATTGTTGACATGTTTTCATCACTTTTGACCCCCAAGTGTAGGGTTTCAAAATATCCCAGCATGGGGAATCCTTCCGTGTAATTGCTAACAGAAATAAAAAAAACTGAATGAAAACCGATTCTTTCGGGATTACCCCGAACTAGCAATATACAATATTGTTTTATTATAAAGAATTATGGAGGTAGGAGAAAAATCGTAATAGAATTCAAAAGAAACAAAAGCTATAATAATTACCTAATTTTTTAGGTAATTTTTTAAATTTTAGGGTGAGATTTCATAAATAGACACTAAAAATCTGGTTATCCGAGATAGCCAATCGATTCAGTTTTTTTATGCTGGTTCCGAATCTGAAAAGATTTTGCTCAGCACTCGACCCGTTCTCGAGATATTTGAGGTCAAAGGTCAAATTTAGAAATCTTAAAAAATTCATATCTCCGGTTCTAAAAGAGCTAGAGACTAATCTAACACATCATTGGAAAGGTCTCAATGAGTACTACAAGATGGCCTAGGTCATTGACCCCAAAGGTCAAAGGTCAAGGGTCTAAAAATTAAAAACTTTAAAAATTAAAAAAATAAGGTAGAATCAAATGAAAGGAGACTGAAAACCCAACATCAGTCGAATTTACAGCAACCAGGTCGCCAAGCGACTTGTGCAAAAAGATTAACACTTTGAACATAATGTGAAATTACGCACCCTCCAAGTGACCTGCACGGTTCCTGTGACTACATTGAGGGGTTATGATTGCTATAGGTTAGGTTAGAGTTGTGGCGAAAAAGTGGACTGCATTCAAAATTTTTTTAATTTTTAGACCCTTGACCTTCGGGGTCAATGACCTAGGCCATCTTGTAGTACTCGTTGAGACCTTTCCAATGATGTGTTAGATTAGTCTCTAGCTCTTTTAGAACCGGAGATATGACTTTTTTAAGATTTCGAAATTTGACCTGTAACTCGAGAACGGGTAGGTGCCGAACAAAATCTTTTCAGATTCGGAACCAGCGTAAAAAACTGAGTCGATTGGCTATCTCGGATAACCAGATTTTTTGTGTCTTTTTATGAAATTTTTTCCTTATTTTAAATGCTTTAAATATATATAAAGTTGAAAATTTGTCAGAATAACGTAAGAAAGCTCAATCACCCGCAAGCAATCCCAAGTTTTACTATGTAGTTGGCCAAGTTTTTAAATAAAAATGTCATGTACAATAAATCAAATTAATTTCTAAAAATATAATAAATTTTATTTATTTATTTAGAACAAATTGCCTGGAAAAGAATTTTATTTAAGAACCATTGGAGAAATAAATGAAATTTTACTCGATATTGGAATTAATGATAAAATAGAATTTCCAACACCAAATCAAAACACTGATTTAGATATAATAAATATTTTTGAAAAAATATTAGAAAAATACAAGCCATTTACTAATAAACAAAAATTGAACACTCTGTCAAACTTAATTAAAGATCCTAAAATTGCAGAAGATTGCAAAAATAAGATAAATTGTAATGGGAATGTGTCTGGAATAATTAACATATTTGAAAAACAAAATAATGATCAAATTATTAATGTAATAAAAGATACGTTATTCAAAAAAAATAAAAACGAAAAATCAAAATTAATACAAGTTCTTACAGATTTGTGCAAAAAATCAGGCGATATATTTGAAAAAACTATAAAAGAAACCACCGATGATGAAAATTCTGAATTATTGAGTATTCAGAAATCTAATGGCGAAGAAAAATTAAAAAATGAAAATATAGAATTAATAATTGAAAACTTAAATGGGTTGGAAAAACAGATAGAAGATAATAACGATAAAAACGCTTTAGACAAAATAAAAGAATCGATTGCAAAAATTGAAGTAGAATCAAATATCTTAGATATAGAAGGAGAAATTCAAAACGAAGAAAAACAAATTGAGGTAAACGAAACGACTCTTCAAACAGCAGAAGAGTTAAAAGGTACTGTTGAACAAATAATAACAGAACCATCAATTGAGCCACCTCCTGAACAGAAGGACGACGTGATTAAAAAACAAAAAAACACTCAAAAACAAATTGAGCCAGAAATTGTTCCTTCTGCAGAGAAAAAAGAGGAAGGAGTATCAGAGGCCACAGACGTACAAACACAAATTGAGCAAGCAAAGACCACTCAAGAAGCGGCTCAAGAGACAAAAGAGATTAGTGACCAAACCAAATCTGAGCCAGATATTGTTCCTTCATCAGAGAAAAATGAGGAAGGAGTATCAGAGGCCACAGACGTACAAAAACAAATTGAGCCAGATCAGACCACTCAAGAAGCGGCTCAAGA
>JAQIXA010003710.1:0-13255 GCA_034699045.1 Nanhermannia cf. coronata Gr-Ori-00579
TAATAACTAGTCATTATTTTATTAAGTTCCTTATTTATTTTCCTGCTACTTTTACACACATTATAAAAATTATTGTAAAAAAAAAACTTAATTGTATAGGTATTTCAAATGAATTCTCAATTCTGTAATTCTGAACCCCCATGATACACTCATAAAAATATGAAATAAAATCACGACAAAATCAATTGAGCTCTTTCACACTTTTGCAATTTCTCATACCACAAATGTGCATTTAAACCCCAAGTAAAATAAAACATACCTAAAAAAGTGACTTGCTGGCAAAAAAAAACAAGCCTTAAAATCTCGTAATTTTAAAGCTTTCAGAGATTGCAAATCTCTTGATTTATCTTTAAAAAATTATCGATCTACTTTGTAAATATATGTATCTACGGTTCTACGGTCTACGGTTTTACCTAGTATCTTTATTTAATAAAAATCACTGTATTTTAGAGCTCAATATTTTAAAAATTAAGAATTTCCAAGTGACTAGTTTTCCTTAAGCTGACATAAATGTTATTTTAATGACATTTTGCAGTTTATGCAACAGATACTCAAGTAAACAAGTCGAATTTTGACAATTACCAGCCAGTATGTATTTCAAATAAAATAGTTGATAGCTTGAGGGAAACTGTACCTACCTACCTTATAACTAGGTAATAATATACTACCTACCTATCTATGTACCATAATAGAAATACCTAACTAAAAATATAGGTAAGAGTAGTAGGTAACTTTAATGAGAGTTGATTAGTCGGAAATATTATTGAATTTGATGGTTTCTCATTTAAAATTTATTGTTTTACATGATGAGTTCGTAATTAACTTTCTCTAACTATTAGATTTTTCTATTAGAATTCGATTTTTTCAATCTGTAGTCTGTACTAGATACTGTACTATATGTACAGCAGGTATATTACATAATCTTTCAGGTAAATATCCATTTACATGTGAATAAATTACTTGCAGAGGAGTCAAAAGTCAAAACTCCAAGGATTTTACTGTTTTGCTTCTCAAAAAAAAGCATTAAATTATCTTTCATGTCTAATATATCATTTTCGCAGAAAGAACTTTTAAAATTCTCAATTCTAAAACAAAAGAATCTGCAAAAAGTAAAAAGTATGCAAGTACCTATATGTAGGCTATGATTGATAATGTTTTGGTATTTTGGTGGTGTTTAATGGTTTACTAATAGGTCTGTATGGTTCTTTGGTCTATGGTATTTTTCAAATATTTGTCGAATTTTTTGGCTCTGATGGGTTGGATACTTGGTCTAAAACTGACTCTTAAATCTATACTTGTAAAAGCAGATTAACCATTTCAAAAGCTCGCAAAATAAAATTTAGAAATAGTTGAGGGGCTAATTTGTAAATACGGAGTAGGTATATGCCTTTTTACAAGGGTAGAAATTCAACCTTATCTTATTTTAACTCAAGATTTTGAATAGGAACTTCAAAAAAATTTCAAAATTTTTACAAAAATTCAACTTGAATCTGCAGAAATTCAAGATTAGCTGCATTCAAATCTATTCAAGTGCAAAATTTGGTCTAAAACTACCAAAAAAACTACTATTTTACCTAGGATGCGAGCTAATTTTGTACTTTTTAGTAATAAATTACAATATTTACCGATAAGGATAAGGAATTTATGAATCGATTAGGGTGATTATACGGTCAGGCCGATATGGATCTACAAAATACAAATAAGTCTAATTACTCAATTTATGCAAAAATGGTTTGAAAGATTTTTTTTTTTGCAAATTATTTTGGATAATTTGTATACTTAGCTATGTGGGCGATTTCTCCTTCTATAAGTAACTCTGCTGACTTGTAAATATTTTGAAATATTTATTTTATATTGAGTTTAAAGCCCCCTACTGCTATTGTATAATTAGTTCAAATTTTTAAAGAATGTCTCATATTTCAGGTACTATACTCAAGTATATTCTGTAGGTATTGTTTTTAAAAACAAAAATCTCTATTTACATTTTGACCTACTTTTTTCTCTTAATATTTCCTCTCAAATTTCAAATTATAAATTCGAACATCTCACTTCATTTCTCAATTCTCAATCTGTAAACTTCAAAAACTTCAAAAATCTCACATTTCTAATTGTAGAATCTTAATCTAAAACAAGTTTATAAATAGGAAATGCTTTCATTTTCTTAGAATTGGATACTCGGTATAACTAGGATTTAATTAACTACTCTTTAGATAATTAGTAATTTTGCAAACAATCGTTTAGTAAGTACAATATTTAGTAAATTACAGAATATTAGGTAGTTAATTTGCTATATTTGCTATTTCGGGGACCACATATCTTTGCATTTCAGGCTATGGGAAATAATTTTATGAAATATTATTTTTTGATATCTCAAGCCTACTGCATCCCATAGACTTGGACCACCTTAGATTTTTGTCAAAATGGCACAACTAGACCCTATAAGAGACCTTTCATACCAAGTTTGGTTAAAAATTGGTCATATAGTTTGGATTAGTCTTCTGGACAGACAGACTGACAATCAGAAAAAACGACAAAATGCAAATTGAATTAGTGCTCGCTTCGCTCGCATAATTAAGCCCAAAATGATAAAAATATTGCATCAAGCTTAATAAGAGGTACTTTAAATTAAACCTAAATTGTCAAAAATTTAATTTCAATTTATATTCTCACGTATTTTGAATCTGACTCCTTTATAAATGTGTCAAAATGTCTGAATCTTGTGTTTGAAAAAGTCGGCTTTTTTAGCTTGTTTTTGCATCAATTTATATGTAAATGATACACCCATATAATTTAGACAAGTAGGTATAATAGCAGTTTTGCAAAATTTACAAAATTTGTAGTTACAAAAATGGGCTTAAATGACTCTTATTATCCTGCATAAATTGTAATTAGCGAGAGAAGAGACCTCATTCCCTTGACTTGAATAATAAAAGTATAAAGTAAATAAAATAGCCCAAATGACTGGGTCTGGGTTGTATGAATTTTTGAATTGAGGCTAATACAATTTTCCAAATTCAAAAATGTGAATTCAGTATTAACTTAACAAGCAAATGCCAAACCAGAGTTAAATGGTAAATTAGAAACCGCATTTAAAAATTTTAGAATAATAAAGGTAGGGAGAGAATCTCGCATTCTTTTACTAAAAATGTAAAAATATCATGGCTTTTTTTGCACTTGAACACAAAAGTATGAAATTTTTTCTATTATTCTACAAAGGTATTTGGTTTATTATTTGTAGGTTTAGTCTCTTTTGTATACGAAGGAATTTCACTATAAAGTCATCTAATTCTTGTAATCTTAGCTTTAAAAAAATGGCTAGAATTTCAACAAAATTTGTCATTTTTATAAAATTTATGACTAAAACAAAGCTCATTTTGCACCTGCCTGATCTGTATACTCGTATATGAGGACTAATTGAGGTTATATAGAGAGATTTTACTGTAAAAATTAGAAAAAAATGTACGAGGAATTGTTATATAGGTCTCATTTTTATTTTTTTAAGATCGGCATTTTGAGAGCATCTATACAAGCTAAGCTATCTTGTCCTACAAGTACAAGGGATTTTTAACGAGTTTTTTTTCTAAAAGTAGATCTGCTCATTGCAATTGCAATTTACTAATTAGCACAAGTACATCTATGTGTATAAAAAATTAGTATGATTAATGAACTACATTATATCTATACACAGGTACTAGTACTAGCACTATAGTAGTAAAGCAAGGTACTTTAGATTGCTTTAGAAAAAGCAAAATAGGTTAGGTATAATAGATATGGACCAAAATTTAATAAAAATTTATAATTAAATTGAGCTCATGCAGTCCCTTTTATGGGCTCGATGGCAGCTATTTTGATCATCCATAGCTGACACAATCATTTTAATTAACTATTGTACTTTGGAAATATGTATTTTAATTTTAATGAAAAAACTTGGGATTTTACCTTCGATTCTCTCGAATCTCTATTTTATTTGAGGACTCTGCTTGATTATTATAAAAATGAAATAAGGACCATGAATCTCCTCTACCTATATCTAATCATAAAATAGGCAATCATAATTCGAGAAAAGTTGATGAAATTTCAATTCGAGTGAACTGATTGATTTCTAATCTTTTGTACTTTTTAGAGCTTCTTGAAGAGCCTTAGAAATTCCAATTAAAATAGACCTAGGTATAAATACATAAATATTTTATCGATCACGAATCACCCATATAAAATAAATAGCTCCCTTCTTTACCTATCTTCTCAATATACTTTTACAAATCTCAAATGATCTCTCTAGAAAGTAACCTAAATCACCACTGTGCACTGTGCAGTGTTGTTAGTTAAATATTATTAAAGGGACTTTATACAGAGACTTGCTATATTTTAATGGTGGTACATTTTAATGGAATTTTGAGCAAAAAAGCAATATTCAATCATACAGTAATAAAGCATAAAGCATCAGTATTTCTAGTAATCTAGATGTCAAAAGCAATTTGAATAACTCGAATTATTTTACAATCGATGGTATTTTTTATATAAAAAAGTTGCAGATCACATAAAAATGGGACTTTTGGAACTTAAAATGGACAATTTCAGTCTTTCAAGTCAATTCAAGGCTTTTAGGTCTGTCATACCAGAAAGTACCAGACTTTTGAAAATATTTTGATTACCTAATTAAATGCATTTTAGAGGGCTAGAAAACTCTTATAATTTCAATTTAAAATAGCCACAAGACCCATTATATAATGTGTGATGATAAATTTCTAAATTCTTGTACAGTATCAGGTAGTTAATTAATTGAAATTGCTCAATGAACGGTATCCTAGTAGATTTACATCAATCAAATATATATGTAAGGTAATAGGTAGCTGATAATAAAAAATGCTACTACATATATACCATACTATACGAGTCACGAGTAGTACTGAAATTTCATATTTCCACTTTTTCTATCAAAATAATTTGAATTTTGATTGAGATCCTGATGGACAGACAGATGCTACTTATTTGACTTTAAAAAGTTGTTCTTTTGCATTTAAAAAGTAATTTATTTTACTTTAAAAGACTTTTTTTCATGCATAACTAAACTACATTCATATGACCTATCTTCATATTGGGTAGGGTGACTAAGGCATAGATATACTACATACCTACTACTATAAGTATTGTAGTATGTAAGTATGTAATTGGATTTTTTTGCGGAAACAAAAAAACTTATCGGTTCTTTATGCCTGTCCGTTCTAATTCAAGTTCTAATGAATCATATCAAGAAAAATTGACTTACTACTACACTATACTATAAACTGTAAGTTCTACTTTATCAAATTCCTCAAATTATTTTTTAGACACAGCAGTTACATATAAGCTATTATACGGTTAAATGAAGTTGTCACAAAAGACTCCAAGACTAGGACAAAGTGTCACAAAATGCGAAAAAATGATCCAATTTCATGCTGTATAAAGGTGACGGTCTTAATCTTAATCCTAATCCTGATGTAATACTGGCTTTTTATTAAATGTATAAATAAATCCTTGCATAAGAATTCAAAAGTAACTACAGCGTGCAGTGGTAGAAAGAGTCATATCTTTCTAACAGTTTCAGTTTACTAGGTCATCAAAATTATTTTTAGATTTCAGACCTCTAGGTTACCCTGCAGTATTTTTGTAAAAATATTATAATTTTCAATCGATATCATTTGAACAAGACAGTCTTGATTTTATAAATACGAGTATGCATATTTTTGATAGACATCTTGTCTACCAATCTGTGAATTTCTGAGAATTTTTAGGTAAAAATTTAGACCTTTTCAGATTTAGAAAGCCTTTATAAGCTTGAAATTTGAATAGATATAGAATACGAGTATATAGGGTGTCCAAAAGTACAGATCCTCTTCTTTAATCTTAATATATCTCAAAAACTAATTTATAAAATTAAAAACTGTAAAAAAAGTATCTTAAAGAGGGTCCACTCTTATCTTGGACACCCTGTATAGTTGATTCGACATAAAATAAATATGGTTTTTTTGCATTAGGCATTAAATTGACCTGAAAAAAATTGCGCAAAATGTACCTACTTTTGTTTATTAAGTATTTACTATTTGAAAAGTAGGTAAATAAATATCAAAATCAAGGGTGAATTTCCTACCTATATTGCGTATTTGTATTTTATGCATAGTTATAATTTATAATAAGTAGTTATATTATGTTATGTATTTATTTTATGGTGAAGGCGTGTACTATAGGTTTGACTAACATTTGTGGGAAAAATGGTATGAAAAATGTTGACAGTACATCGACCTTAATGATCACAAAAAAGTTGGGACAAAAAAGCCAGGAGCTTATGGATCTATCTCGGGGGCATTTCTATCTATTTACTATTTTGCTATTTTACCTTTAATTATATTAGTTGTAGGATATTTACACAGTTATTTCCTCATACTATCAGTATTCAGTATGTAGTATGTACCTTGGCTATCTTTCAATCAATTTTTGCCTCAAAAGTCCCAGGAATTGACATTAGAGAACGGATATAATTGTACTTGAGGGGATTTAACAAAATTACAAAGTTTAATAGGAAATAATACATGTACTATATAGTCATAGTACTATAGTACAAAGTACAAAGGTAAGAATGAGATTAGGTTTAGTTTTATATTCTCAGAATTCACGCACGTACTAATCCCATTATGATTCCTTTGAAAAATTGGCAAATTTCGAAGTAAAACGAAACAATTTCAATTACACCTACACACATTACAATACATTGGATTTGGGATTACTGTCTGTCTGTAAGTCTATAGACTGTAGAACCGGATCCTACTGTCATGATAATAATGAAATAGTTCAATTTATTACAAAAAATTAGTAGGTAGTAGTAGTAAGTTGTAGGAAAAGGGAACTAATTCAAAGTTATATCATAATAAAAGATAAGAAATTTTAAGCTGATAAATACAAGTAAAGTGTTGATGCAAAACAGAATTTAAAATACTCTCTAATGGTAAGTTACAGACGTGCTATATATATTTAGACATGCTATATATATTTAGAGTATGCGATATTGTATGAGAAAAGGGGTCTCATCTAGGGTTTCAGCATTTCAGCAAAAAGTATTAACTTTTTGCCAAATTTTTTTAAATTTCAGGGCAACTAAGCCTGCCAGAAGTAAACTGTCGACTTAATTTCACAAAATTTTGAACAAAATTTGCTTCAATTTAGTATCTCGGTATATCTTTATAGTATTTATAGGTTTTAAAAACGGTCTATAAAGTCAAAAGCTTGAGTTTCAAAGCTCAAAATGTTTCTTTAACTTTATAGTAGAATGAAAAAGTTTTGCATAATTTTGAAGCTAAATCTCTCAAGATTAAGACAAATTTTTAAAAAATTTGGATAAAATATTTGGTAATTTGGTAATTCAATTTGGTAATTTAAATGATTTTAATTAAGGAATTTATAAAAATAAGGCCATTTTTCCCTGTTCTATCACATTTCCAAGTTCTACAGATCAGTAGCTCGTGTCGAATAAAGCATTTTAAAACTCAAACTCATCTCAAATTACCTGCATGTTCTCAAATAAATAGAATTGCTTTAACTATAAAATAAAAGTACCTACCTACCTACTATTTCAAAGAAAAAGCCTGATTGTGAGTCAAAAAACATGAATGAAATATAAAAGTTCTAATTCATATCAATGTAATGATTATATCAAAAAAATTGAGTAATTCAAAACGTCAAAAATGAAGTTTAAAATGACCCTTTGATTTGACGGTTGACGTGATAAAAGTGTATTTTTATAAGATTCAAAAAAACTTTCAAATATTTCAATTGAAATACCTTTAGATACGAGCATAATGTATTGAATTGAAGCTTATTTTATAGGGAATGTTTTAATCTATAAATTGTAGAATTAAAGCTAATTTTGATTTCATTTTTCAATACATATTACTAGACTATACAGTTATATATTAGATATTTTGAGGATTAGATTTTGAAGTTTGAAAAGCAAAAGCTGAACTAAAGGAAATTATTTTGGACTTTTAAAAAATGACGATGTCATTTGATTGACTTTCGCTTTAATTTGAAATTAATTCAAAAACTCAAAAAGCTTATACTATCAGTAGTAGGATAGCTACAATCTAGATGACTTTTTTAATCTTTTTCTGAATTATATGAAAAGTGAGATTCACAGATTTACTACTACTACAGTTCTACTTGTAGTACAAGTTTTTGTCTCATAAAAATGAATATTTATGCTATAATTCTCATGATTTATTGTATATCACGATCTTAATCTGGTTCTCATGTGATTTATATGAGAATTTTTCAAAGGAAATCATTCAAAACCACAGGTACAGGTACAGGTGGTATAAGCAAAGATTAAAGATCACCTCAAAAAGGCTCAAAATAATTCAAATTTAAATCCTTAAAATCCTTTAAAATCTGTTCATGAATGAAATCAAGTAAGATTACGAGTGTCACACCAAATCAGAACATTAAAACTGTGTTTAAAAGTCATAAAATCTCAAAATATCTCGCAAATTTTGCTTACACTAGATATACATTCCAATTTTCTCCTGCTTTCATAGATCGAATCTATAAATCTAAAATTTTGATAATTATCAGTATCTATATAATATCCTACCAACTTTCTCATGGGAAAAAAACCTAACGATAATTTGATTTATATTTCCTAATACCTATTGACATTCTGTATGCAGGTACTTACAAAGTTTTCAAATATGTAAGTATTTTGACATTTTTTTATAATAAACTGTCATTACATGGTTAATTAACTTCTCTATAGGAGATTTTTCCGCAAAAATGTCTCATAATTTGAGACCTAACTCAGTAGGTATATCGTACTTTGTGGTACTTATAGATCATATAGCAGAATCTTACCAGTTTCATAAGATTAAAGGTAACCGTAAAAACTGATAATTATCAATTTCCTATATTTTACACAGTATTAAGTCATAAATAAACTATATATAAAGGAAGCCAAGTACAAGTACAAGTGTTCAAAATTCAATTAAAATTACATAAAAAAGATGATTTATTATATTCTTACCTTAATGGGTGATACGAGTTTAAAGCCACTATCAATCCCAAATAGTGGGACTCTCCGATTCAATTTTGATGCCATGATTTTGTTCAAAAAAAATATTTCAAAATATGCAAAAACAGTAGTTAAAATAATGTGTCACAACTAACTGGATAATTTTAAACTGATCAAGGTATCTATATACGAAGTATTATCAACTTTTATTTGAAAAATGATTCAAAAAAGTAAATTTAATCTGTAGGTATCGTACGTAGATACATGTACTTGAAAATATCTCAGGGTTGACGAATACAATTATAGATTAGATAATATAATCAAATTACATGTAAATTGATAGGAAAATCAATGTTTTTTGGGTAAATACTTGAAAATATTGTGATCACTGAATATTGAAATAAAAATAACTTTTAAAAAAAGGCAGTTTAAAAAGATACTTTAAAGATAGGTATGTTTATAAATGAACTGACTCGAATAACGACACCAGCTCAACTGTGAAATTTAAAAAAGTTTTGAACAATTCAGCTGTATTTTGGGATCATGAATTTTCATATGATGATGTTGGGGGAGTTTGAAGAACTTGCTTGCAATTGCAACAATACAAATAAGTCGACAAAAAGGCAAATTCAAAAATCCAAAGGGGTTTTTTTGCCTTATGAACCCCCTACATACTAATACTATCACCTGTGTACTTGTAGAATACAAGAACTGCTACTTTACTTTTGCATTTTAAATTTTATCTAAATCTACTTAATACTTAAGTAGATAGATATACATAGATAGGTAGGTAGTTTAAAGCGTATTATTTTATAATTTGGTTTTAGTATTTGTTTGAACAGAAACAGAACTTACCTTGCCTTATCTATACATTATTGCCAATCGCAATTTACCATTTAGGATTTACATTATTTTGTTTTACTACCAAGTATTACCATATCAGAGAAAGTTTTTGCAAAATTTCAAAAGAATTGAAAATCTTGAGATTTGAGAGACTTAAGAGAATGGGTCCCCGTGGAGAATCACTCTTTTTTTGTAAAATTAGGGCAAGAGTTCCCCTTCAATTTCTCATATTGGAGCTAAAATCTCTCTATAAAGTACCTACTATTTACACTTTATAAAGTGCAAATTTTGTAAATTTATAAAGAACGCATTTTAAAATATATGTAGTAGGTTACTTGCGATTTACTATTGAAAAATGCTAGGATTATAGATCTTATTTACGGCTGCCTTTGAACTTTAGGAATTTCAAATCAAAATAAAATTTTCAAAAATTTGAAAGGCAAGCAAGCTCTTGTATTCTGATTCTGATAAATTTATATCGTCTAAAGAATATTCAGAATTTCAAAAAATGTTTGAATTTTATACGAAAATAGTATCCCTAAGCTTTTAAGCCTTAATTTTGAGAACTTTTTTGAAATTTTAAATATTATCTGTGTCTGTTATAGTCTAGGTCATTTTAACTAAAATAGACCTGACCTAGAGGTCCGAAATGTCCAAGTTGTAAATGAATAACACATATTGTAAGAATGAAGGCTTTTAAGCTAAATTTCTTTGTTAAAGATCGTATACTTTCTAGAGAAGTTTTCCTATAATTTATATTTGAAAAGATCAATTTGTACTTAAAATTAATTTAATTTTGCATACTACACCTTCTACAATGTTTTTTATATCTACCTATGTATACTAAATTATTAAGCCTATCTAAATCTAATGGTTTCTTTGATTTTGAAAAAAAATCCATTTTTCATAATTTGCATGAATAAATTCGCCTGCCTGACCTAGTATAGATATTCTAATATTCTCAAATATTCTAATAAACTTTTATGTGAATTAGAATTAGATTACAGTAGAATTTGATTAGTTAGGTAAATTACAGCATATTAAACAGCTGTATTTCCTATCAGCAGTTCTTATGATATTTCTGAGATATTTTATTGCCTCTAATGGTAGACATTTACATTTATTACAGTACTATCTAATACTTGTAGAAGCAATTGCCTTTTTTATCCATCTGTAAAATATCATCAAGATTTAGATTAAAAGATCAGCAGTCTTGACTTGAAAGGCCTAATTATGCCAGTTATATTACTATGCAGATTCAAAATGTAGATTACTTTTCTTGTAACATCTTTATAGGTACCTCAAAATATAATGCTGGCTGAAACTGAAATAAAATAAAAATTTGATCTCATTCTTCCTGCCTAGACCTAGACTGATCCTAAATCATGATTTAAAGTTGAGGTATTCAGGCTTCATGTTGATGAAATAAGATCAGATTGAAATAAGAACAATTGAAAATGTAGCACCACTTGTACAGACGATTCTATTTTATTATTTTAGTACCTAATACAATATAGTGCTAATAATATTAAAAAATTATCATAATCCCATCATATAGAAGTTGAAAATTGAATACCTATATGACAAAGCTTATAAAAAGGGGTCTAATGTCTAAAAACTTATATAAACTAGAGTATTCGCAACACAAGATATATTCTATACAGATTTATATCAACATTTTAATTAAAAATTCAGCATTTTCAAATCTCAAAATCTCAAAATTTCAACAAAATTTCATATTTACATATTTTTTACGAAATAGTATAGCTTTAATGCTTGAAATCTAGGCATAAAGATAGCTTTTTTAAAGATTTTTTTGTTCAAATAGTCTATTCTGTCCGTATAGAAAATTTTGAAATTTTTTCGAATATTTCCAACTTATTAAACTGTCAATATTTCGATTTCGACCCTTTAATTTAGATCTTTTTAAGGCTTTTTTTGATTTTTTCAAAATCTAAGAGTAAGAATAATCATAAGACTCAATGTATAACTAGAAATCTCATTTTGAATCAGATATAGCTGGGTGTTGATAGATAAGGATTATTGAAAAAAACTAACAAGTTGCAAATCCTCATAGAAGTTCTATGAGTTTTACAAGTAGGTAGAATCTTGGTGGTTTTTTGCCCTTTATTTTTTGAAAACATCTCATCTCATCTAATGCTCGAATCTGATCAGGTTGACCATTAATACAGAAATGTATATTAGAATTACCTAGTACCAGTGCAGTAGTATGAGTATTAATACACAGAATTGATCTCAAGATAAAAAGATAAACCGCTATTTCTACTAGAACTTGTAGGTATTCAGCTTGTGAATTGAACTAGACACCCACTCATATCTCGAAAATGAAAAAAAAATTATGATTAATATTTAGCTCGGAGCTTTAAGCGATTTTGCGACCTTATTTATTTCATTACCTATACCTAAAACTGCGATTATAATTTGCACAAGTAGTACTTACATTACAGTATTACTTCGTAAATTGTTTACCTACAACTATTAGTATTAGTATTAGGCATTGAATGAAAAATTGAATTAGCCTAAAGGAAATATTGACATTATTTTCATTTTGACCAAAAAATACACTTTATAATACCTTGCCTTATACTACCTAAACAAACTACATAACTATTAACTAATTGTAAAGTTTACTCGAGTACCCTACTTACTGACTGATACAAACTTCAAAATTGAATTCTATTAAAACAATGATTCAGTAGAAAGATTACAATTTTGTCTAACAATTTTTGCGAAAAAAAGCTATAAATATCAGTTCTATAGTAAAACAGCGGTTAAAAAGCTTAGCTTTTGCATTTACATTTACAAGTACATAGTAGTAGTATCTTAAAAGACTTAAATATGTTGATGCATCGATTGATTGATGATTGAAAACCATTTTTTTGAAGTGACATGTAAAATAATATTACCTAACTTGTGCATGTGAATTCGGCACTTTTTTAGAATCTCAAGCTTGTAATCATGAGAATCGAAAAGTCTATACTTGGCTTGGTTTGGTTTTGGTGGTCATTGAACAAAACCCGTTCATCTTCAATCTTCAAATTTCATTGATCTTATACATACATATACATACGTACATTTAACTACCTACGCTACAGTAAATACATACGAGTAGATATATTTACAATATGATAGACAAGAATCAAGTCCAAATCGTTTTTAACCATTTTCAGAGTAAATTATTAGCTCAACATTTGAATAATTTCCAATAAAATCGGTAGAAACTACATCATGTTTCAAGTCTATACTAGAAGTACCTAACATACGAGTAGTATTGGGTAATTACGTGCAGATTCTTGTTATTGATTTTGAATTGGTAAAGTGCTAAAATTATGGACATTTTGGCTTTCAAAGGGGATG
>JAQIXA010003711.1:0-13249 GCA_034699045.1 Nanhermannia cf. coronata Gr-Ori-00579
TTGACCTTTGGCCTGTAACTTTTGACCTGAGGGTGACCGCCGCGATCTGACTTCAGATTCGGATTCAGGGCATGTCAATTAGTCATACACCACCTTTAGATTGTCAAAATTAGACAATTACCTATTGTGAACTTTTGCCTATTGTTTTTTAAAAGTGTCAAGAATAAAGAGGGTTTCAACAAGTTAATTCAGGAAGAGGCATCAAGCTGGCTGAAAGAGATAAATCGATCCCAGTCCCTGTTTTATGGGCAAGGAGGCAGAATTTGGGTAATTTTGTCAATTAAAGATAAAAATATTCCTATTCGCTTTACTTTATAATTTAAGTCTAGCATAAATAATATTTGGCTTTATTACTCTGTATCTATTCTATATCTATTCTAATAGGATATAGGTAGAGGTAGGTATTATTGTTATATATATGTTCAATTTTTCAATTTTCAAGCAAAAAATTAATATTTGTATCTTAAATTTATCTGAGATGTTTATTGTAATTGTTATCATATCATTTAGTTTAGCATTTGAAAATATATAGAATCTCCTTTCCTTGATTTTGATTAAAATTATAATCAAATTATGCTAATAGTTCTAATTGATTATTTATCATTATTTTTTTGCTTTTTATTCTATTCATCTTTTATTTTTAGTTTAAAGTTAAAGGATTAACGAATTTATATTTTTTAGCTTATAATTTAAGAGAATTACCTAATTAATATTAATTACTTTCCTTTTACTTTTGCATGTTGTCGCATAATAAAATGGTTTATTTTATTAATCAATCAAATAAACCATGAATTTCAATTTCCTGAAAAATCAATAAATTTTTTTACTTGCCTTTGCCTTGCATGTTTTATATTTATGAACATACTCTACACTTTTTATTCTACAATGTTTTATTTACAAATAGAACAATTAAATAGTAGGCACATGGCAAGAGACAAACATTCTATATTATATATTAATTGTCTTTTAGATTAGTACCAGACCAGTAACCTACATTAAGCCTTAAATTATATAATATATTGTCTTCTTTGTATTTCTTATGTAAATTACATAGGTAGATACAGATACCTATTAGATTCGATAACCTAGAATACCTATATCTAAATTGGTATACATTATACATACATCGTTACACTTACACATATAATATATGTACATAATATTATGTATATTCATTAAGAATAATATTAACTAAGTATACAATAATGCAATCGATCTCTCTGTTCTGAAGTAAATTTCAAGATAACTTAAATTATAAAACAATATGCATTTTAGTAGATACATAATAAGTAGAGTAAAATATATCTCATAATACCTAGCTTGATTCTTTGTTTATTTCATTTCTATTACTACATATTATCAATATACGTATTTATACTCGATCGACCGACTCTCCATAAATATTTATTTTTATGCTTCACTTAAGTACATTACTTTGATGTATATACTAGGACTTGACTTTCTACTACATATTTGTTTACTCTTTTTTTATTTTCTTCAGTACCTACTTATATAAAACGACATCGGAGTTGGTGTTATTTGGTTTGGTGTTCTTTCCTTGTAATTTTTTAGCCTTATATTTCTATACGATTCAATATTTCATACTAAAATGTTACATTAAAGCTTAACGAATACAGATATTACTCCTATAAATATAAACCATATTTTATATTATATATTTCAGTTTTTTCTCTTTAATTAACGTCAATTTTATTCTTTCTTGCGTTTGAGTTTGAGTGCGTTTGAGTTTGATGTCTCTCGTTTCGAGTTTCGATTAGCAGAATTTTAGATTTTAAACATGAGTCTGATTTTTTGATTATTGAATTAAATTTAGGTTTATTGCAAATTGGAGTGAGGAATATAATGCTCAAGTTTTCGGAAAAGGAAAGAGACTTCGACTTGACTTATTAAAGGAAGCATGAGTGAGTCTTACGTCTACGATTTACCTTATATCTACCCACTTGTATATTATCTGATATCTGATATAATTTGTACTTACTTTTACTTTTTCTTTCGTTGAGTTTGAGAATAGAGTAAATCAGTCTTGAAAATACATAAACGCAGGATTCAAGTCAGTAGAGAATAATTTTTAAGTAGGATATCCACTAAGTATTTTACTAGCATAGAATGTTTTACTTAACTATCTGTATTAAAAAGAAGCAAGCGTTTTTAAACCAAGCTCAAAGCTCAGTGCATCAAGTTACTTCAATATCGCACCATCGATAGAATTTAAAAAAATAATTACAACCAAAATCACAATTAAATGCAAGAACATACATACATATTACATATATTATATTACAAATTAAAATTGCCTTCGTGCTTTATGTGTCTGTGAGTGTGTATTCATAATTTTACTCTGACGTTTGAACAATTACGAATTACACAAAATGTAAAAATTCTACTGCTAAATTAAATAAATTCAATCATCAAAGGTTTGTCATTTGTGGAAATGGAATCTGAGGACATTTTACCTGAAAGAAAATATAGTTCTGAATTAGCAGAATTTGAATCGTGGTTGGATGAACACCCTGAATTTACTCATGATTATTTTGTCAGGTATGTACTTTATTATTACATAATACAGATATATGTAATATGTAGGTAGTATTATAATTAGAAGGCAATACTTTGTAATTTTTAAGCTAATTCTATTTTGTATTTTATAAAGAAAAGCACCCAGATCAATTATTGACTCGTGGTTAGTTCAACATTCAATTGGACAAACTTCAAACTTTATTGGTGGAACTAGTGGTGAAGGCCAAGGGGCTATTAGAGCATTGGTAAACTGAAATTCAGTCAACTGAATTAGAATTATATACCTCTAATAAAAAAATCTAAACTTTGATAGGTGAATGCCACAGTTGCCACTACTGCTGTAGCTCTCCATACAGATTTGGTAAAGTAGATATACAATTACCTAGATTAGTTTACAAAATTTTAAGTTTTTCTATAAAAAAATCAGGGGACAGCTAATAGTAGTAAAGCAGCATCTGGATCTACAACACCTGTAAGAAAAATCTCAGCCCAAGAATTTGAAAGGATAACGAAGCCAATATTATCAAATGTTGATGGACAACCGACATTTCTTACATTACCACCACCATTAGAAGCAAAAAGTGGGCTGACATATCGTAGGTCAAGAGAGGAGCTTCAAGCATTGGATGAACGAGAATTACTATTTGAGCTGGCTAAAGATATTTGTGATGAATTAGATACTAGAACATTAGGTAGGTGACACTATTTTAATACAAAGTAGGTACCTAGGTATAATTTAAAATCTAATAATTTACATTCTAAATTCTAATCTACATTTTATTTTTTACACTATAAGCCCATAAAATTCTCCAGCATGGTAAATATCTTTAATCTTTCTATCTACTAGGTACATAATTTATTTTTAAAAAATTTACTAGTTGGAGTTCTGACTTCCGCTGATCGAGCTTCTTTGTTTCTTGTTCAGGTAAGTTTTTGCTTTTCGAATTATAATATTCCTATTCACTATGTATCCTTCAAACTTCAAACCAAACTAAAACTAAAGATATTTTTATCAAAATTTCACTAAAAAAAACTTTTTAGATCCTTTCTTTTATAATCCTTTTTTATAAAACCTAACATAAAAGGAACATGAGGAAAATTTAAACTTGTTTACCTTTCATTTTACAATCAAATTGTTCAGTTTAGAAGAGTAGGTAAAATGTTAAAAGCTAAAGTAAAGCTTTTCCTTCTCAGGCCAATTTCCTCAATTTTAAGAAAGTCGAAAGTACTATACTTTACTTACCTACATAAATGTTCTGAGTTCTGTAATCCACAGTCCACAGGATCCTATTTTGTAGTTTATATTATAATGGAATTTCCTATTTCCTCTTAAAACAGAAAATTTTAATCTTGTTTATTTCATTAAACTAATTTTGATAAAAAGGGGGAAAAGGGTTCACCTTCGAGATGCTTGGTTTCAACGCTGTTCGATGTTTGTAGTCAAAGTACGCTAGCAGGTAAATCCTTTTTTTTCTAGAAAATATTTTTAAGCCTACATTGCTACATACACCTTTGTAGTTCTCGATCTCGACTATAATTAGTTTAGTTCACTTTTAGCTTTAGCCTTTTTACTGACTTTATATGACTTAAAACATAACTAGAAGGTCTATTTTTTTAGATATGGAGAAAAAAGAAGAAATTCGAATTTCTTGGGGATCAGGGATAATTGGTAATAAAAAATTCTCTACTATTCCTTGTTCTATACAATTTAACCTTTTTGAGCTTAATAATTTAACCTCTGATCTTTGCACAATATAAATATACTCAATACCCATGTACCTTTTAATAAAGATATGAATTTAAAAATTAGTGTTAATATTTTTTTTAGGGTTTGTAGCTGAGACGCTGGAAGCAGTCAATATAGTTGACGCATATAAAGGTAATTTACCTATTACATATGATTTTAAAAATATTGCAGATTCGGAGTATTTTGTAATCCTTTTTTATCTTATTTTTAAAAAATCAAAGATGAACGTTTCAATCAAGAAATAGACAAATTAACTGGATATCGAACTAAAACTCTATTATGTATGCCCATAAAGGATAAACGGGGTGATATTTTGGGAGTGGCGCAAGTTATTAACAAGAGGAATAATGGTCCATTCTCATCTCGAGATGAAGAGGTATTTCGGAACTACCTTCAATTTTGTGGGATAGGGCTGGGAAATGCTCAACTATACCAACAAAGCTGTTTAGAAGTTAAAAGAAATCAAGTAAGTTTTAAAATTTTTAATTCAGAGTATTTTAATTCGAAATCCCCTTTTATTTTACATGCTTAAAGTCTAAAGTTGTACCTACTACAGTAATCTATTTTTAAAATACAATAAAGGCTGGATTGAAATTGAAATGCATTACTGTACAATAGTGATTAAGGATAGAATTCTATGCAATGCAATGTGTAGTGTATGTATATGCATTATAATAAATTGATAAATCGATAATAATACTAGTGCTAGACATTTTGCATCTTCAAGCATAGTTTCAAACTATTAGTTTGTAGTTTCTTTCCTAATTAAATTGACTAAAATGTAGTATCTTTCATTTACGTCACTATATGTCTGAGTCTGACTTATAAACCCTCTGGGAAGATTGATTGTGTTTAATTGCTATTTATTGAAAAAATGATCGCTTTATTTTAAATATCATTACATTATTGATTTATAGGTTCTTCTTGACCTTGCCAAAATGATATTTGAAGAACAAAGTACTATCGAACTGATGGTTTATCGAATATTAACCCATACTCTTTCTCTAATGCAGGTAATTTAAAATTTTATTTCATTTTACTTGTCTTATTACAAGTCTTGTATGGTATGTGACTTGTAAAAACAAAAATGCTAATCGATACCTGCTACCATATAGCTTACCTATAGTTTGATTTTGATTACGCATAAAGCATTTATTATTTTTATAACTACCTACTTAATATTATAATTATTTCTCAAAATATTTTTTTACTTAATATTTAGTGTCAAAGGGCTCAAGTCCTTCTTTTACACGAGACTTCAGGAACATTCAGCCGAGGTAATTATTTATTAGCAGATAGGCTAAGTAAAGTGAGAGCCCTTATATACTAGGTTCTTATAATATGATATGATAGATGCTATGAGCTTATACTTTCACTTTAACTTTCAGTCTTTGATTTGGAAGCACTTGATTTAAAGGAAGATGAATTACAATCCCGTACAAGCCCATTTGAAGGTCGATTTCCAATAAATGTCGGTGTGACTGGCTATGTCGCAACAACTGGAGAGGTATGGTATAATTTTTATAGAAAAAAATTACCTGACGTTAATCTTTTTTTTAAATATTTTTTATAGACTCTCAATTTATCAAATTTATATGAAGACCCAAGATTTGACCCCTCAGTCGATTATGGTCAAAACTTTACACATCGTCACATTCTTTGCATGGCAATAAAAAATGCAAATGGCAAAATAGTCGGAGTTATTCAAGTAAGAAATTATTGTATTGTATAGGTATTTACTTTTTTACTTGAAACTTAAACTAAAATATTTTGTCATTAGTTGATTAATAAATTTGACGGATCACCTTTTAAATCAAGTGATGAGAATTTCCTAGAGGCATTCGCTATATTCTGTGGAATGGGGATAAACAACACTAAAATGTAAGTTTTTCTGAATCGTGAACTATAACTTTTTCTTTTTTAATTATATGATTTGAAATTCTACTATTTCAAAAAAAAATATTGTAGGTATGAAAAAGCAATTTCTGCAATCGCAAAACAAAAAGTAACTTTAGAGGTCCTCAGTTATCATGCTATTGCAAGTGAGGAGGAGGCTAAGGCACTACAGGTAAATTGCCTTGCATTGAAAGTAAATTATTGCAATTTGTATCTAATAACATTGTAATAATTATTATTATACAGAATACACAAGTTTTATCTGCACAGCATTATCGACTTCATTCTTTTGAGTTTGATGATAATCAATTATCTGATGAGGATACTTGTAGGGTAAGGATTAAAATTATAATCCAATTCAGAGTTTAACAAAATTAATATTTTTCTATATTATACTATTCAAAACAGGTTTGCTTAAGAATGTTCCTTGACCTTGATCTTGTAAAGCGATTTAATTTTGATTACGGGACACTTTGTCGTTGGCTGCTCTCTGTTAAGAAAAATTATAGAAAAGAAGTAATTTATCACAATTGGAGGCATGCATTTAATGTCTGTCAGATGATGTATTGCACACTTACAGCCACTGGTAAAGTTAATGAGTTGATTTTATTTATAAAAATAATGTTGAATTAAAGTGATTTAAATTTTAAAAGTTGAAGTTATTAATATATTTATTATAATTTTTATTTCTCAGAATGGTGGAAAGTATTTGGCGATATTGAAGTTCTTGGGTTAATAATGGCTTGTTTATGTCATGATATGGATCACCGAGGAACGAATAATAGTTTTCAATTGAAAGCTTCATCACCTTTGGCTCAACTTTATTCTACTTCAACTATGGAAAGGCATCATTTCGATCAATGTCTCATGGTTCTAAATAGCGAAGGTAATCAATTGCTCTGTCATTTAACCGCTGATGAATATTCAAGAGTGGTCAAAATCCTTGAAGATGCCATTTTAGGTAAGAACTAATAATATACTGTAATCTCGTTTTATTTTGAAAATCCAATTTCAAATCTAGATCTTTTTCTAATCTAAAAATTTATTTATTTTCTAGCCACTGATCTTGCAGTATATTACAGGTAAGAATACAGTAAAGAATATATGATTTGAATTTTTGAAATTTACAAAAGGATGATCATATAATATCCTGGATATATAGTCAATTTATTTTGAATGGGATTGTTTTTAGGTTTGTGCCAGTAGGAAATTAGCTAATATAAAGCATATTAGTTATCCTTATCTGACCTTCTTAAAGCTACTATTTAAAGATTTATTGATTAATGACAGTACAAAGTTTTCAATCTGATAATATTTCAACTTAATCCAATTTTCCTATTTCTTTTTCTGATCTTTGGATATTAAAATTTTTATTTTTATTTTGAATAAGAAATCGTGTTGAATTCATGAATCTGTTAAACAATCACTCATACGACTGGACAAGAAATGAGCATAGAGATTTACTCAGAGGAATGTTAATGACAGCATGTGATCTAGCAGGTGTGTGAATTAATTTTTAAAAGGTTTGAATTTTTACTAAACTTTTGACTTTTTATAATTTTTAGCTATTACAAAACCTTGGGATGTGGAGAAGCGAGTTGCTGAACTTATTACCAGTGAGTTTTTTGGTCAAGGAGATATTGAAAGAGAGAAATTGAACATTGAACCAATTGTAAGTTTTCTTAAGATTTATTGTTTTTAATAATTATAATTCGTTATAAGTTATAATGTATTCATAAATTGTTATTTTTTCATTTTTTAGGATATGATGAATAGAGAGAAAAAGGAACTTCTACCGACTATGCAAGTGACGTTTATTGATTCGATTTGCTATCCTATTTACGAGGTTAGTAAATGTCTTGAATTACAAATCATATATTAAAATTAGTATACAACTAATTATTGATTATTAATTGCAATAGGCATTTGCACGTTTATCACCAAAGCTTGAACCTTTATTAGAAGGTGTTAAGAGAAATCGTGAAAATTGGACTCAAATAATCGCATCTCAACAAACTTATAAAAATGAAAATGGTCAGTAAAAGTAAACCTTTACGAGGTAACATAAATAACGACATAATCAAAAATCTCACCAAAGCTAAAGATAAGAAAAAGATTGAAAAAGCCATGATAAAGTAGATTAGATTTAGATTATAGTAACTCATTAATAAAAGGAAATTATTTTCCATACTGAAGTCCCAATTTGTGAATCTTTAGAGTAAGTAAAGGTAGTATCTATCAGTAGTAAAATATTTGATGCTATTTTCAAGTGTTAAGTCCTAGTCCTTTTGACTCTTAAAATGAACTTAAACAATCATAAATGTATACAATAATTAAATCTACTTAAAAAATACTCTCGTCTCGTTTAGTACTAGTTTAGTTTAGATATTAACATTAATTATTCTTATTATTCTTATTATTAAAGTCGAAAAAAATATTCAAGAGCTTTATAATATTTATTATAAATTAATCAAACAAAATACGATTGTGAATACTCGTAATATTTGTAAGAATCTTATTATGTATACTTACTGATATAGTTTAGATTTGATTTTTTTGCCATTTACTTACTTTTGCTAATTTATATATTTTTTGCACGCTTAAAATTGATTAATTTATTTTTATATTTTTTATTATCGCTTTCAACTTTTACTTATTAACCTTGTTTTCTACCATTTTGATTTTTTAAGTTTAAATCTATTTATTATTGTCTATTTAATATTTATTTGGCCCATTTCTTGCCATTTAAACCTTGTCATTTTAACTATTTTAGTAGTCAAAGGTGTTGATTGTTAATTTTGAATATCGTTTGTGAAATAAAGTCATGATCTTGATCTTGTAAGGTTCAAAAATCAACTTGAAATTTCGACTTGTCTAAATAATTTTAGAGATAAAAGTTTAAAGACTTTTATTTGTAATTTGCAAGTACCGAGTATTTGCTAATTAAATTTAAAAATGCAAATTCATGTTCTTTTGACCATTCACCTTTTAATTCAATTATCACCATAATTCACACCACAATGTTATAAAAGTAAAATAATAAATTAATATATTAAAATGTTCAGTTTTAGAAACATTTTAAGAATGAGAGATATTTATCATAACCAAATACTTTTTGCTCATTGTCCGCAGTAGCCACTGCTGTACGAGCATTACTGGGTGGAACTGAAAGACTGTCCATTTGTCCAGAGAAAATTGGACCTAGATTTTCGTCAACAACTGACCATGAAAAGGACCTAAAATGAGAATTTCTATTTTAAATATGTTCAAAAAATATAAAAAGCCAACCTGTTGAAAACAACAATCCTTGGTTCTTCATTCTCTTGTCTTAATTTCTTCTTTTTAATTGATCTTTTAGTTTTCAAGCTTGCTGGAACTTCGCCTATAATTTTATTACCATCTTCATCTACAGCATTTTTAGCTGGAGGGATTATAACTGGGACAATGGGGATTCCTACATCCTCACGGTATATTTTTCCATCGTTAATCTGCCCTCCTTAAATTAGAAAAGATGTTACATTTGATGCAAAAATTTACAATTTGAGTGAGTACCCGCTATTGCGACGGCTTCGAATTTAACGGCATCGAAAGTTACGTAGGCAATATCATCAAGAATTTGGAAAAAATTTGGTTCTTTGTGCTCTTCACATTTTATCGACTCTGGTGGGGGTCCACCCTGAAAGAATACAAAATTTTTGAAATTTTTTGAAATTAAAAAATATTACAAAATATTTACCTTATGAAGTGTCCTTAAAGTGAATGCGAAAGCTGGGATATGAACTCTGACATCTTTTTCATCCTCAGCGTCAGCTTCAACCTCGTCAGAATTTTCGTCGTCGTCTTGTTCATGATCTACTGGTTCATCCTCATGTTCATTCTCTTTCTCTTCATCTGGTTGTTCATCCGATTGACCCGATTGTTCAGAAGGCAGAATCAAACTCAGAAATCTCTTTTCATTCTAAAAAACATCAGGCCATTCAAAAATACCTAGAATTTATAAAATTTTGTCATTTGTCCATACCTTGAAGGGAATGATAACTTGAAATGCTTTTTTTGATTCAATGAAATGAAATTGTCCCTTGCTCAATTCTAAAATATACATAAAGTACATTATGAACAATGTTGGAATGGATGATTTGCATATTAATAGTAAGCTACCAATCATTTCTGCACGTTCATTTCCATTAAAAGTGCTTGGACCAACGGATCTCAATGGTTTCCACCAAGGTTCTGAAATCCTGACTGTACTTACAATCACTGCTTTGGCTGCTTTCGATAAACTCATGCCTAAAAAACCATAAAGTTTTTAAATAATTCAAGATTCTCTAAATTAAACTAAACCTGCTCCAATATAACTATCTCCAGTGGGGGGTTCAGATTTTTTCACAATATCTTGATTTATATGTCCTACTGGATTTGCAGCAAAGTCTAAGGTCACCATTTCAACCTTTTAAAATTACATAAAATTTCGAATTTTGTAAATCAAAATCTCAAATCAATTTAAGAATTCAAGTACCCTACCTATTATATATATAACTACAGAAAAATGTTCATATTATGATCTTTACATATTTACAGTCAGAAAAAAATTTCATGAAAGTTTAGCGTATCATTGGACTTGTACAAATAGTATGCATGTTAGACGTAGGTACAGTACAATTGAAGCATTGAGTTTGAGATTTGAGATTTTACAATAGGTAAGGTATAGGTAAGATAATTTAGAAAATCCAAAAAATCCAAAATTTTCTAAAAGTTGTGATATTTCACAACCCTTGACATTTTAAAGTAACTTAAAATTCCTACCTTCAATTTCTTCATTCTGACTTCTTCAGCTGAACTCAAAAGCTTCAGAGGTTCTGAAGTTGGTGAATAAATCGTATTCGTGATCTTGATGTTTGAATCCTATAAAAATAACTTGAAATAATTTAGAAAAACTTCATTCTAATGCCACTAGTACTGATGATTACCCCTGCAATTGTATTTAGCATCGTTTCGTATGAATCAGGAAGGTTTTCCGGAGCACTGCAAAGTACATGAATCCAAATTTTTTAAAAATATTTGGTCTAGGTAAGTACATTTTATACCTTTTGAGAGCATATTCAAATCCTGGTGCTGTTACTTTCCACTAAAGAAAACAGAAAATGTGCCTTAAATGTGATTTAAAGGTAAGTGATCTTACCAATTTTTCGTTTAAAAGGGCTAAAATGTAACTTGGTCCAAAGGTAGATCCTAAAAATAACAAGAGGTCAAAGTTCAAAATGCTTTTTTTAAGGTACCGTACCTGAAGTAATTGATGGACCACTAAATCCACCTTGATCTTGTCTTGCTGGATCATAACCAGTTTTCTAAAATTTCAAATTACCTTTAATTATATCTATACTTATATAATTTTCTTTGGAATTTTTAATTACTTTATGACTGGCAACCAAACTGGCTCTATAATTATGGTATGATTCTATTAGAGGATTCTTGACTTCATCTGAATCTTCAGGATGTTGTACACGGGTATTTTTACAATTAATTAGACAAATTAATGAACAAAATAGAAGCAACTGGAGAACTGTACTACCAATAATAGTAGACATTTTTGCACTTTTTCTAAATAACTGTGTCCTTTTATTGTTGATGATCTGTCTACTTGTCTGATGTCTAGAGGATCTTGAAGTAAATCTGAACTTTATATACCATTGAACTCTGCCTAAGATACATTTTTTATTGTTTACATTTAAATTTATTTTACATGGGCATTTAGCTAGGAGGTTCAAACTATTACATTACATTCATTACATTGCATACGAGTAAGTAACTTTGCAAATAATGCAAATGTGTTTTCTCAGCTTTTGGATATTACAGCTTGCATTGAGAATGGAAAGGGCTATAGTACCCAATTATTTTGTCTGTACTTTCAAAACTCTAAATTCTCTTCTAGCATTTCTTATTCTTATATCGTATATACTCGTATATATTTAGATTCAGAATTTGAATTTTAAAGTTTTTAGCAGAAACTTGATAAAAATTTCGCCTTTTTTGTCCTAAATTAGATCTAATTTCAGTAAAAAAAAATCCCAAAAATTACAAATTTTAACTTGATTATTTTCAGGGAATTTTTCAGTTTTGGTTTATTTTTTCAAAAATATGCAATTCTTAAGCACAAGATCCTAACTTCATTGCTATTTTTTTCTTTAAAATTTTAAACTTGCCAAATTTTGCAAAACTTTTGTCATATATCATGTACATTTTGCATAGTAGATGTCTTGACATTTTTTAATAAGGTTCCTAGTTCCTATCCTTATATATTTTACGATTTTAATCAATTTTTATTGGATTTTTATCCAAAAATGTTTGTAAAAATGTCTATTATTTTATTATCAAGATTGCTAGATCTAAATTTTAAATTAGGGTAGGAGTAGGTTAGATTATAAATGGGAATCTTTTGAAATTTCGAGCTTTCTCGTGAGTCACTATCCGACATTTTTTTTTATTAGAATAGTTAAAGACATAATAGGAGTTAACTGATAGAAGGTGTCAAAATGTCTTGACTGAAGTTTATAGAAAAAAACAAGAATAAAAAACTCGGTTGGGATTATCTCAAGTTCCTTATACGGACTATACTTACGAGTATAGTAGATACTTAGATTAAGGAAAGGATTTATTAAGGATTAAAAATTTGCATTCCAATTTCAAAAAACATTTCAAATGTCTCAACAATCACCCACCCCTTATTATTATTATATAACATCTTTTACTAATATATTTATTGTTTAATTACAGCTATACTTATGCGAGATTTTAATTTTTAAATTGCAATGTCAAGATCAAGTTTCATTTTTTGAGAAGAAATTCTTATTCGACTTATGAATATTTTAGTATCTAGGTACTGTAGACTGTAGTTTATTGCACTTATTCAAATCGTGAGATTATCTTTGAATTTCATTAAAATTCAAAAAGTCAATTTTGCAGATTTTCAAGTTTATAAACTTTGAATTCTTTATACGAGGGGAGAGCAAAGTATTCGCCCGTTTAGCTATATAGAGTTAAATTTTCAAATTTTTTTTTTGATATTCTTGA
>JAQIXA010003712.1:0-13243 GCA_034699045.1 Nanhermannia cf. coronata Gr-Ori-00579
TGAGTAAATGATTCGTTAAATCGCATTTTCTTCTAAATTACATTTTACTTTCATCAAAAATTAAAGGAATGATTCTTTGTTAAAATGACTTAAGTTTGGCACTTTTTTAAAATATTTCAAACTCCATAAATAAAGGATAGCTTCTGCTTGAATATTTGATAAATTCCTCTAAATCCTTGCTACGCTTATCTTTAGATAAGTAAATAAAAAAAATTCTGAATTTTTTATTGTCCTAGTTCGTAATTGGTAATCGAAAATTTAGCCTGAAATATTATTTAAAATTTCAATATCTTGATATCGAATTTCTCGATATTGAGAAATGGTCAATTTCGAACCGAAAATTTCGATACTGATATCGCTTTTTCTCAATATCGATACTAAAGTCGTTAAAATAGAGCTCAATATCGTTCGATATCGATTCGATATTGTATAGTTAGTTGGAAGGACAATCGAAAATTACAATAGTATTGAATCGATTTTATTTGATTTCTCATTATTTTATGAGGAATTACATAAGCTTGTACCATAGTACTTCAAACCAGGCTAAATTTTTTCAAGATAAAATAATCAAAAAGCTAAGCTTTGTCTTCTATCTACCTATACGCCTTTAAGTTTAAAGCATTAATTATCAAAATTCATATGGTTTTATCCACCATATGTTTTTAATTTCTAAATGTATTCCTAAAATTCCCTTAAAAATACCTGATCTGAATGTTAAGCAGGTAATTAGACATTTCTCACGAGGCTAGAATTACTTATTCTACTAGAATTTAGAATAAATGCATTTAAGCTAATTAAAGCAATACTACTTAAAGTATAAAGGACATTGTGCATGTAGGCTTGAATTTTGACCCCTGAGAATACAAAGGTTTCAAATGTCTCATTTGAAAGTGCTAAAAAATTAACGTTTGGGAAGGGAATATGTTGTTTTCCAAAAAATTTGATGCGAACACTGAAATATTAGAGTCAAAGGTTACAATTTTTGAAAAAAATCGAAAATTTTCGATTATAGATTCTTATATTAAAAAAAAAAAAAAAAAACGTGATTAAAACGCTATATATCTTTTTATTAAATTTTTCAAGATTTTGCCCTTTAAAATATAAATTGGATTCAAAATACGATAAAATACTGAATTTATTTAATAAAAAAATTTGATAGGTACCTATCTATTTTTTTTATTAAAATATTCATTTTCAGAAATGTTTTCACAAAGCGAGACACTATAGCACAGTTCTGCTCTGCTAACTATTTGTCAGTAACCAGCACATTTCAAGGAACAATTTTATGTATTTCTTTAGCACCCTTGCCTTATGGTTTTGTTAGAATCTACAATTGAAAATTTAGTATATTTTTTCAAAAATTGCGACCTTAGACCTCATATATCTCATTGTTCGCATCTAATTTTTTGGAAAACAAAGACTCAGAGGTCAATTTTTTAGTTCTTTACAAATTAGAATGATATATTATTCATAATCTTTATACTCTCGTGGCCCAAAATCAGGTCTACATGCTAAATATCCTTTCTAAAATCTGATGTAACATTATAATTTTAGTTCCACCAGCTCTGGAGATTGTCAACCAACTGATTGCAAGCCCCATTGGTTCGAATGTTGTGCTCGAATGCAATGTTGAGGTTAGTTGAAGATATTCAAAAATATTTCAAAAAAAAAATCTTTTCTTGACAATTTTATAGGCATTTCCTCGTTCGATCCACTTTTGGATGAGGGAAAATTCCGGCTCTGGGGGTAAGTTAAAAACCCATGAGGTTTTTTGAAAAGTAGATACTTTTCCATACAAATAAAGCGAAAGAAAAATCACAAAAAAGGCTAAAGTGCAAACGGAAATTGAAGTTAAAGTGCCTTTACAACTTTACTCATATAATAGGTCATAGGTAGGTAGGACTAGGGAACTTACAAAAAGAGTTTAAGAGTTGAAGGTTGAAAAAATGAATTATAGCTTTTTTGCGTCAGAAATGTCAACAAATGTGAGATAATTATAATTGTATTTTTATGAGCTACCAAAAATAGTAAATGTACATACTATAGTAGATACTATTAATACACTTATAGTTAGATTCAAGAAAAATTTCTTATAATCTATTACCTAAATTTTTACAAAATATTTCCCAATTTAAATAAGTATGACATTTGCAAAAAAAAATTAATTGCTTATACTAAATTTCAATTTAGGTACAATGATAATATCAGGAGATCGTTATGAAGTTCAAGAACTTGCCAAAAGTATTTTCGAAGTCAAAATGGTTCTCATTATTAAGAGATATCGCAGATCTGATGCTGGAAAGTAAGTCAATTTTATAAATCTGACAAGAAAAGTGACACTTTGGCCTGAAAAATATAAGTTGTGTACTTGAAAAATCTTATAATAAGCTTATATCTAGCATATATTACGGATATTTTGCCTTTTTTCGAGTGAAATTTAATATCGAAGATTTTTTTTGATCAAGGTGTTACTTTACTTTTTAGTCCTAGGTCTTTGTACTAAATTCTAACCTTTGACCTCAATTTTAGCTATCATTGTGTCGCAAAAAATTCTCTCGGTGAAGTAGACTCGATCATAAAACTTCAGGTGCTTCAAACCGAGTCATCAAAACCAACCAATGATTTGGGTCGTCAAAGACAAAACAAAAACAGAAAATTGAAGAATAATAAAAACCTCTCTTCATCAAATGATAAATCACTTGTATACGAACGTGAAGACTACACAGATTATGATGAAGATGATGATGATGATGAAGAGAATTCAGATGAAGACTCCAATGAAGAAATTTTGAATAATAGTAAGCAAAATGTGAGAAATAAATCAAAATTTCCTCAATCATCTAATAAACCCTATTTCGTTGAAAAGACCCATGAAAATAGTAATAATAACAAAGCCTCGAATTCAAATTCAAAAGATCCTGATCAGAAATTGAGACAAAATTCTAAAAATTCTGTAAAATCAATTAATAGTAATAAATCGAATGGAGTTCAAACTATCATTGTCCCAGTGAATAATCGAGGTCATCGAGATTATTCTTCAAGTTCTACAAGGGTAGGTCATTTAGGTGCAAGCTCACTTTTCTATAAATCTATTTCCTTTACTTTTCTATTTTTTTCTATTTTTTCGTGAATTACTTACCTCTTATTATACTTATACCTTATAGAATACATTAAACATTCCTTTGATAAAATAGCAGTAAATAGTCAATTACAGTACAGGGTGTTTTTTAAGTAACTGGACCTACTTTGAATGTGAATAACTCAAATACCACAAGCCCGATATCCATGATATACATGTCATTTGATAGAGGTTGAACATTAGACATTACATACTACATGTCATGATCCAGCTATGCTAATTACTGCGATAGGGTAATTTTACGAAAAATAGCTCTTTTTTCAAATATGGCAGCAAAAATACAGTGATTGGAGCTTTTTAAATTGTCAAGGCCCAGTAATCATAAAGTTAAATAATTTTATAACATTTTGACTTGACACTAAATAAAGGCTTCAATCTCAACGGTTTCAAAAATTAGAGCTCTGAATTTTTTTTTAGAAAATTCAAATTTTTGAACCTTTTTTTGGAATTAAACAAGGAAACGGTGTTTCGTAAAATATTCCTGTCGCAGTAATTAGCAATCCTGGATTATGACATGTAATGTCTAAGAGTAAGTTTGTTCAACCTCTATCGAATGACATGTATATCATGAAAATCGGGCTCATAGTCTTTGAGTTATTCACAGTCAAAGTAAGTCCAGTTACTTAAAAAACACCCTGTACAGTACAGTATATATAGAGAATATTTTGGTCATTTGATCATTAACAAAATTTCCTAAAATTGTAAAAATACAGTACAGATGTAATTTGGTTAATATTCAAGCCAGATTTGAATCAAAGGATAAAAATTTGTCAAAACTTCACACTTTTTAGTTAACATAATTCTCCCGTATACAAATTTCATTTTTGGCTTTTTCAAATCAAACGATCAAATGACATTGGGGGAATGGTTCTTTATCTTTATCAATTCTCTATTTGTATAATGAAAGTAAATAATTACGAGTATTTAATCAAGTATGCAAAGCTTTAACTAAAATTAGAAAAAAAAATTAAAATCAAGTAACTCATAATAGAAGCATAAGAATCTAATATAAGATCTAATATCATGTTATAAAAGACCAATAAGATAAAGAAATCATTTTTTTCTAAGAATGAATGAATGTTGTTTAATACAGTTATTGTATAGGTGTAAGTGAAATGTAAAAATATAGTCAAGATTTGCTTTAAAAAACTTAAAAAATTGGTTCTATATGTAATCTAAAGATAAGATATTTACAAAATCAAGTTATATAAATTATAAGATTAGCTTTTAGTACTTTATAATAGGGTATTCTAGCAATACATGTGTAAATAGTAATAGAAATATGTATAGATATAAGTATAGTATTTAGATAAGGTATAAGTACATAAATATTACTATTAGAAAAGATGTAGGTAATGTAAAATGTAATTTATAATTTAAATAAAAAAAGCTTTTGTTAAATAAACCTTGAAATGAGATCTTTAGATTGAGATTTGAAATAGTGGACTAGTATGGTAGAAGAAAAAAAATCTCTTTTCTGATTCCGAGCCTGAAGTCTGATGTTTCAATCTCACATTCTTTGCATTTGAATTGCTTTAATTTGAGGGCCATTTAAAGCATATTGGAATTTATAATTTGGGAAAGTTAAGGATCCATATCTATACTCATTTTTAGCTCGCATTTAAAAAATATTCTAGCTATAATTTTATTTACTATTAAAGTACACAAGTGCATATCGGACATACTTATTCTTAGAGAATTAGAATAGACAAGATAGCAGTAATATTAAGGTGTCTATGCAGCAATTAAATAATTGTGGAATTTGCATTAGGTTATTTTAGAATGATTTTTTATGGAATCCTTCGGCTGCCAAATAAATGTACCATAATAGAATAATTTACTATTTTGGTCAGTTGATCAGTCGCAAAATTCTGTAATTTGTAAGAAATAGCATTTTCAATCAAGTCAAGAAACTCAATTATAATTTGGCCATTATTCAAGCCAGATTTGATTCAAAGAATATAAATTTGGCAAAATTTATCACTTTTTAGTTTATAAAAACCTTTTTGCAGATATCTAAAATTTTGATCTTATCAAAGGTAGTAGGTATATACCTAGGTACTATTTGGAAAATTGAGAAAAATTTGCTTAGATTGATCTGGAACATTTGACTAGATCCCAGATTAAGAGATTTTATACTCATTTATTGGTAGGGTACAAATTTCTTTTTGCATTTTTCGTATAATTTTGGTATTTTCAAAATACTTTTCAAGTTGTGAATTTGTGATCGAGCTTTCCTCGATATTTTGAAACGATCTTTGGATAGGATCATGCACTAGTACTTGTGCTTGTATAGGAGTAGGGGAAATTTGTAGAAATGTAATAAAAGTGAAAGAAATCAAGGACAGGAGAAACCCCGGATGAATACTTTGCAAGATTTGAATAATTTAAATATGCTTTAAGTACCTACATACGAGTACCCTACCTATCTGGTAAGTATACTCTCAAGAAGAAATAAGCCTCTTTTATAAAAATAAGTGCAAAAAGGATTGGCATTTTACATTTGGGACTCGAGCTAAGTAAATATATAAGTACATTAACTACTCTATGATTATATTTTTACTAAGGGTAAAACAAAAGTCGGAAAGGAAGAAAATACCATCTTTTACAAGGGGTAAGTCAAGAAACTTCGTTTTTTTGAAGATATCTGACTTCAAAAAGATACTTTCTGATTGGAGAAAGTACCTTTATATCAGTATCTATTGATAATGCTATTTTTATGATCTTGATTTTAGCTTATTTGTAATTTTTGCAAGGTTTCTTAAATTTATACTTTACGTTTGTAATTTTATAAAATTTGGATTAGGATTTAATTAACTGCTCTTTAGTTATTTATTAAGTGTACGATCAAAACGTTGAAATTTCAAGGTTAAAGGCAAAGGTCAACATCCGGGTCAAATTTGAAATCTCAGTCAGCTATTGGCGATTACCACTATAGCCATTTAAATTTCTTTTGAATTTTTCTTAATATTTTAGCATGAGGAAGTCTTAAAAGCATCACAAAACCTTGAAATTTTTGTCGAAATGGCACAACGATTACGAGACCCAATAAGGGTCCTTTCTTCATGTTAGGTTTGGTTAAAATAAGTCCAATAGTTTTCGAACTTAATTTTCTAAGCACAACTGAAAAGACGGACCAAGTATACTCGTTGACAAAGTTGAATAGCAAGTGCTCGCTTCGCTCGCACTCAAATCTCTTGATTTTGATGATTTTAAGCAAAAGTTTCTCAAAAAATTGGCATATTTTGAGAGCTTTTCTCATGTTACAAGTACAAGATACTTTTATTTCATATTCTAACAATATCTAAAGTACTATGTATAACAAGATATAAATGCCTTTTTGCCCAAATTCAGAATTCTGATGTGAAAGTAAATGGAAATGTTAGAAGAAAAAAAAACCCAAATGTTTGTTTGTTTATCTGTTTCTATTTTTTGCTCACATAACAAAAGACATAACCACTTCACTTTTGGCTTCTCTCTTTTTTCTGTGAATCTAAAAATGTTTTTTGTGCGTTTCATTCCAATTCACTTTCTTTTAATCTCATGAAGAAAATGTTATTATTTTTATTTTATTCAGGCCCTTGTTATACTACTATCAGTACTATGAATATGTTCTATAGATATTAAGATAGTTTGTAGTAAAAGACTGTAATAGGAACAACAATTGAAATTCCCCAAGAGGGTTGGATGGATTTATTAAGAAAGAAAAAAAAATGAAAAAAAGCAAGAAAGAGATTAATCCCTTGGAAAGAACTCGATAATTTTAAGACTTTATGACTTTGACTTAAAAATTAAATCTATGTAAAATAAGCAGTGGAAGTACATGTATCAAAATGCAGTAAGGTATAATCTCATATTTAAATTTACCTAGTTCTAAAAATATCTCGAATTATCTAACTTTAGGTAGATGATGATGAGAATTTTTATTTACAATATAAAAATCCTATTTTAATTATAAAAAATCTAAAGAATTAGAAAGATTAGTGAATCTGATAATGAGAGGTACGAGTAAATAAGTAAATGATTGAATAATAAACAAATTAAAGAAAATATGTTATTAATTAGCAAGTCAATGAAAGATATTTAAAAGATCAGATCAATTTCCCATGTTTGGTGCCATATTTTTACAAAGAAAAAAGGCCTTTTGACCTCTGAATGACCCGATAAGCAATAGATAAAGTCATCAAAAATAGTTAAGTCTCTTTCCTCAAGCTCGGAGAACTATAATCATTTTGATAATTGACTTATCTGTAATTCAATCAAATTAAGAGTTATGTAACCAAATTCAAGTCAGGTTTGTTAGGAAAATTGAAATAATGATATACGGAGTATAACCCCTTTGCAACTGTTAAGAAATTGTACCCTTTTTATAATTGTAATTCGAAGTTTGGAAAGAAAGTATCTTAAAAGAAATCAATCAAAAAAAAATCAAGTATACTTTCACCCCCTGCTTTTACTTTTTTCTTGTATTGTATAAGTATAAAGTGTGTGACCCAGCTGAAGTTTTGGAAATTACTTTTTTATACTATACAATAATAGAGCTAGTTGATTTGATTTAGAATTTGATCGAGATCTGTAGTAGATTAAGTACTCTATGTCAATTTACGACTCGGTTGAATTACAACTACACAAAAAATGGGTAGATAAACTTGTCATTTGTTCTTTTTCGAATTTCGAGGTTTGTCTACAGTCTACAACAACCTCGTAAATATAGTGAAATAAAAAGATAAGAGTATAGCAAGATACTAGTAGATATCTAAGTTAGTTATTTGTAAATATTTAAAAATTACAAAAAGTTTCAAAAAGGGCCTTTAAACTGCTAAGATAAATTTGGTCCAAATATTGAAATTACACACAATTTGGGTTTAAATTCTAAAAAATACTTACCTAGTCACCTACATATTTTCTTAAGTTTTCAATGTAAAAATATCCCTTTTAGACGTTGGTAACTTGTTGATTTTTATGTGGTTTTTTGTCTTACATATTTCTCTTTTATTTCTACTCAATTTCTTACAAAACTTGGTGAAATTTTGATACCCCTATATATAGTCCTTAAAGCTAACGTATTTGAGGATTGTACAGTCAATAAAACTCAAATTGCTCTTTCATGAGCCACATAAAAAGCTTATTTTATCCATATAAATAGTACCCTACTATAGTATTAGGTATTAAATAAGTAGAAAAGCCATAGTTTATCTCGATCTCAAAAAAAAAATGTTAAAAGAACATAAAAAATTTAATAAGAAAAATGCTCAAGTCTTTAAAGACCCCTGTCTAAAGACTTTAGTAAACATAAATTTAAACAAATTTATTTAAAATTTAACTAGCCCATTTATGTATTTACTTACAAAATGTAGGACAAGTACAGATACTCTGTATTTTACTTTATAATTTGCTATTGTATTATCTGTAGTAGCAGAATGAGTACAATGGGTCGATATTTCTCCTTAATAAGGGGCAAAAACAAGAAAAAAGCAGCATAGTATTAGTAGTGATATGTAAATATCAGTATGTTGTTCATGATGTTATTGAGAATGCAATTTGGGTTGTTTTATTTTTTGCTTGGCTGCTTTTCTTTATACGAGTACTTGTATAGTAATAGTATAAAGATACTTTGTAACTTTCTACTTGTATCAGTAATACCCTACTACGATATTAGTAAGTAGTAGTATTTCTTGAGAAAATGGAATATTTTGTATATTTCAGGGTAAATCTACATATTTTGGGTGTATTTGCAAGTATTTGTGTGTGCGGATATTTCGATTGGGTTTGGGAATAAAAAGTACCCAGAGAATTCACCTTACACTGTACTAGCATTCGAATTACTATCTTATCCCTTTTTAGCTCGACTTTTCAAAATAATTTCGAAAAAAAAACTCAAGCTCATGCTATCGAGGAGGCTACAACAACAACTATAATAAGAATATTTACGAATGCTTATGACCTCTAAAATGTAAAAATCGTCATAATTTTATAAAAATATAACTAAAATAGAGTACTCCAAGAGGTGGAATACTCCTTATTCTGAAATTTTTGTCGAAATGACACAACTAGACCCTATAAGGGTCCTTCAAGTCTTTGATTAAAATCAGTTAAATAGTTTTCGAGTAACTCTCTGGAAAGAGAGACAGGACAGACAGACAGACTGACAAACAGACGGACAAAATACAAGTAAAGTTGAATAATAAGTGCTCGCTTCTGAATGCTAAACCTAACTGGATTGAAATAAAATGAGCTTTTGTGACCTTATTGCACAATTTTTATATTTTGTCCGTGACCAAAAGACAACCCTTAGAGAAATTGTGAATTTGTCTTTAAACATATTATTCTCCATACTTCCATATACTTTCTCAAGATATTAGATATTATGTCTTTTGTATTGGCAATTGACACATACTGCTCATCTCAAGTGGGTTATATTTTATTTCGATCACGTTCATCATCATTGTCATAATCATCTGAGAGAAGAATTTGAACATAAATTACTACAAATATAGCAAATTTCATTTTTTTGTGGCAAAAAAACAACAAAAAATAGATATAAACCATTAGTACAAAAAGGCTTATGAAAGGCATGTAAAGGGATTAAATTATTTTTTATAAAATAAAGTAAAATGAATTAATACATATAGGATAGGTACATAATAGGTACTTAGGCTTGATAAAAGTGATAAATAAATAGAGCAGAAGAATTTTTATCAAAAAATGTCTCAAAAAAGGTACTTTCTATGTAGGTATATTCAACATGAATTAGAAAATTTTGGACGAAATTTTCAAATTGATAATAAAATCGTGTACTTCATCGATTAAGCTCGGATTTAGTGGAATTTCAAAAGGTCGAAAATGCCACAAATTTGGCCAAAAACTTACCTTGAATGAGCAAAAAACTGCCAATAAAAGATAAAAAGGATCGTGAAATACATTATCTAGGTCTAAGAATCTAGGTACCTACTTTATTCAAGTTGGAAGCAAATTTTTAAAAAATTTTGCTAAATAATTATCGCTAATAATATTAACACGAGCTAAACATGAAATTTGAAATAAATGCCAAAAATATAAAAAAAAATGGACAATTCAATTCATCTATCTCTATCTATCTGTCTAATCTCAAGTTGATGACAAAAATGGGTTTAATACTCTCTTTATTTTTGGCAATTTCTCCATTATCCGGGAATTTTTCTATCTCAAGGGTCTCTAAAGCTAATGTTGCAGAAAGATAATTATTTTACCCTTACTTATCCTTGTCATGTCCACAACAAACACTACTGTGTCTTAATTCTCAGCTCTCAATTCTCAATGTCCAGGGGATTTCGATTGGTCATCGAATAAAGTTCTTGATTATCCACATTGTCAATTTTCTATCCTATTTCTCCAAACCCTAATCTACCCTCAAATACAGATATTTATCGTATGTTTTTTTGCCAAAAATTCCTGATTATCGTTAAAAACTGAGCTCAAAAAGGGCAAAATTTATGACCAAATGAAATATTTATTTCATTTCATAATATATTCGAGTATATCAGTAGTAGATAAATATGAAACTGATAGTTATTCTGTGTGTAGTAGATCTTTTGTTAAATCCTCAAAAAACCATTTAGAGAGAGAAAAGTGGTCATAAAGTTCATGACTTTTGAAAGAGTCAAATAAATACATAAAAAGCACTTTTTGCTCATTCATTCTTTGGTCCAGAGATTTGTCTCACTTTGGGTGGGCTTAGGTTTGTAAGAGTGGTTGCAAAATTTGTATTTATTTTTTTTAAATTGAAGCCAAAATCAAAATCAGAATGACAAAATTCGGTTCTCTTTTTAAAGTAGATTTCAGTTCAACATCAAACTATAAGTTTGATCCTGAGTCCTGAGTATATTTATAATTTGAAATCTGTGTTTAATTAAGATTTATAACCGATATTTTTCAATAAGTTTGTAGAAATCTCATCAAATAAGCTGACTTTTTGAATTTTTTAAGCTTTCCAGTCTTATAATACCATAAAAAAAGCTGTATCAATCCAAATCTACTAGTATTAGGGCAGGGTACTATAGATTGACAATTGCAGTAAATATGCGCATATTTTTTTGATTTTTTTTTTTTTTGAAAAAAGAGTTGTTTATTACATTTTTAAAGGGTAAAAAACTGGCTTTGAGAGGAGGGAGCCAATTTGGTCAATTGTAAATATACGAGCAATTTGAGCAAAGCTTTTATTTACTACTAGACTGCTAGTAAGAGTAAGTACTATAATATAATGTACTGACTACCCGCCGATATTTGGAGAAAAGTTTATGGGGGCGGTTTTTCATCTATTATTCGGGCTTTACTTATGAGTTTATTACTCCATCGAAATCCAAATCCATCTGTACGATATTATATTACTTTGATGTGAGATATAAAAATAAAAAGACTTTTTTTCTACTACTATAGGTCTACTGCATTATAATGGAGAGATAAAGACCAAAGTGGGCAAAAAGAAATGGTCTCATAAATGTCACAAAATTGACCATTCGAACTGGAAAAAATGTACGAGTCATTTTTATGTACTTTTTATATGGCAAAGTTCGAGTGCAATTTAGTGAACTCCTTTAATTCACACCCTCATATTTAATACAAATATCAGTATAAGAAAAAACACTTTGGACCATCACAAAAAAGTTCGTATTTTTAAAAAGTCTTTAAAAATATCCCAAAATTTAAGTATTTATACAAAATACCTACTTTTACTTATGATTTATCCTTGAGATTAGTCATCTGGAAAGCCTGAAATTTTGCAAATATTCGCTTCTAAGAAGGTGAAAAATTCTAACTTTTTGAGCACAAAATTCCAATTTCTTAAAGAATGTTAGATATACAGTTAGGTATAAAAATTTCTCAGTTTTGAGCTTTAAATCTTGAACTTTACATTCTTACTATTAGAAAAAATTCTAAAAATACAGATGAGATTTGAATAATACTGATATTATGAAACATTTTGCTTTCATTTTTCAAGAAAATGTAAAAATCGAAAGCATTGGTTTATTATTATTAGCTCGATATACTCGTAAACATAAGAAACTTTCATGTCCAAAAATTTTTTGCTTTAAACTCAACATTTTAATTCCTAAGATCCTAGTTTACTTATTGTATTCTGTATTAATAATTAATTACCTAATAATCAGGGAACTATTACCCAAAATTGCAAATAATAGACATGATAAATTGTCCCTATTTCACCAAATGTATGGCTAAGCAGTAATTTTTTAAAAATAATTTTTGATTTTTGGAATTCTGTGGGCTGAGAATGAGCTTTTGTGAAGTTCTTACTCAATATTTTGTTATCAAAAATTCTGATCTGTTTTGTTTGAATTTGAAACCAATTTTGAATGTCAAAAGTAGGGCAGAAAATCTCATCATTCTGACACCCTCAAGATATCAAAGTAGATCATGTAGTAGTATACTGTAGTACTTATGAAATTATATTTTAAGGTTATTTCAGTTTTAGAGAAATTCGGAGAATGTCAGGTGTCAGGGAATCGGATAGATTGTAGGACTTTTCCCTTATGAATTTATAATATTTTGAAATTTGAAATCCAATCCAACCTATACCTAATACCTATATGAAGGATAGTAGTAATAGAAATAAGTATCTAACTTACCCTTAGACCCTAGTATGTACTTTAATGTTAGATTTCTTGAAGGTTTTTGGATTTTGAAACTTTTACAATTTAGAGCCGCAAAATGCTCTCAAAGATGAGTGAAAGTTCACTCTAGAAATATTAAATATTTAAAATCCTAGACACTAATTTCCGAACCCAGTCTAAAATGCATTTAAATAATGCACAAATATTACTTCTATGTATTACGAGTACTACTACCTCTACCTACTTATTAAATTCAATTTTCAAATTTAAGTAAATGTAATGGTATTTAAACTTAATTTCTAACATAATTTCTAACAAACTTTAGTTTAAAACACAATTCTATCAATCCTAATAATTCTACAGATTTGTTTAATATTCTAATTCTATTACTGTATTGCTGTAAAAAATTAAAGATACAGATGCAGACACAGATAAAGATAAAGATACAGATACAGACACAGATACAGACACAGATACAGACACAGATACAGATACA
>JAQIXA010003713.1:0-13235 GCA_034699045.1 Nanhermannia cf. coronata Gr-Ori-00579
TTCACATTTACAAAAATTTCAGGTTCCCTGAAATTCCCTCGTCAATTTTTCAAAAAGTTTGTCAGAGAATGTATGATTACATACTATATAGAATATACTGTAGTTTAGTTTTGGGTGTAATATACGTAAATGTATTAAAAGTAATGTGTAGCTTAAAGTTAAAGTAATACGTTCAAAAAACAAACCTTTGTTAAAACCTTTCTAAAATTCTTACTAAATCCAATACCTATAATAATATTTTTCTTGTTAAGTAGGCGAGGCTCACCTTGAACTCTAAAACTGCGAACAATCAAAAGGGTCCACAATATTTTATTACATACAATCTAGGTCTATAATGAACCTTTAACATTTTAGCATTTAAAGGTTAAAATTCATAGGAAATAGCTTTGGACACGTCGCATCGAACGATGCCAAAATTATTTTGTTTTTCATTTACTAGGAAGAATATATTATAAATATTCTTAGAATTTCTATTTTGATTTTTACAAGTAGTAAGTTTTAAGTATGTGATACTTTAAAAATTATTTTTCCTAGTTTATTTCCTATTTATATAATTCCAATTAAGATATCAATTGTATGGTAAAGTGTCATTCCATTGGCGACAAACCGAAATATCCTTTTTAAGTTAAACTAATTTGCCCTTATACTTTATACTATGCTAGTTATTAACCTTCAACTAATAAAGAAATGACCAATGAACCTTAGCTTCCTTTTGAATTTTAGGATATGATTTAGTCATTTGAAAAATTGTTTAAAATGATTAGTAGGTAGAAAGAAGTATTAAAAGTTAAAAATCTCAATTTTTAAACTTCTCCATCAAGAAGATAAAGAGTTCAAAAGGTTTTAAAATTATATTTTTTGGATAGTGTGCACTTGAGTACAAAGATACTACTAGAGTAATAGCGTAATACTAAACTTACACTACTCACTACATACATATCTACCTAATTTAATTTTAAGATATCTTAATGATACTGATTTTTATGAACTTTTGGATTATGTGACTTTGAATATGAATATTGAACTTGACATGCATTTCGAGTTAATAAATGTAAAATGAATAGGATGATGATAAGACTAATTTGATAAAATGTGATATGTAAAGGCAAAAAATTGAGACTTAATAACACATTTAATGTAACTTGAAATGTCTCTCGATTAAGTCCAAAGTACAAAGTACGAATTATTTAATTAGGTATATAGAAAAATTTATTTTTAATATATTTATTTATTTTAAATTTTAAATTTAGGTCCTGATCAAATTCTACCATCAACCGCAATAAGGACTTGGTATCCTGATGGAGCCACAAAAATCCGTATGGAAGATTCAGACCATGAAATTGGAAGAAATGCACCCATTTCAGTCCCATCACTTTTAATGAAAGCGGCGAGATTAGGTCCAGGTATGTTATATAAAATAATTACAATTAAAATATGATAAAATGCAATAAAAAATAATTAAAATTAGGCATGTGAATTTTTTATTAATGGCTTTTTTTATTTCCTTAATTATAGAAACAACTGCCTTAGCCATCAAACGAAATGGAGAATGGCAAAAATGGACTTACAAGTAAGCTTAATATTTATTAGAGAAAAATATTCAAATTTCTTTAGATAAATATTCCAGATAAATAGATTTGCGTATTAGATTATTGCTAGATTTGGTATTTTATAGACAAATTCGAGTTTTTTCCCAAACTTTTGCGCATTTAATATTTAGTAATAACAATATATTATACAGCTACCTATATTATTAAAACAAAATTATGAATATCCGGTTTTTAACTACAAGTTAGTTAACTTCACGAACTTAACCGGTTCCAATGTCAACTTCTTTTTTTGTTTTAATGATTTTACTCAATTGATTTTAACGAGCTGATGCCCTTTTGCACCAGAAATATCTCAATATAAGTTGTAAAAATACTTTACTCTTACTTTTTGTGGAAATGATTATGAGAAAATTTATTTATATAGATAAATGATAATTTCTAATGATATCCTTTGAACTTATAAAATTAAATTGGTTCATTAAAATGTAGCCGAGAAGAGATATTTTTTCAAGGGCAAGGCAATGGCAATTACGATAAGCTTATAGAATCTTAGATTAGATGACAAAGTATATTTTATGCGATAGATTATATTTAGGACCATGAGTTGACAAGTAAATTAATGGTCAAAAGATGTTACAATATAAAAGATTCTTTTCTTTACTTTTCAATAAAATTACACGCTTGTACTAAATTTCATTTTTTTGGAAATTCCAGGCATTATTTGAATGATGTACGGACTGTAGCGAAAGGATTTATTGCACTAGGCCTTGAACGATTTCATTCTGTTTGTATTCTCGGTTTCAATACACCTGAATGGTTTATATCTGACATTGGAGCAATTTTTGCTGGGTAAACAAAATAATTTTTATTACATTACATTATAAATAAAATAGAATGACTTTACTTATATTAATTTTTTTTTCTGAAATTACAGGGGATTTGCTGCTGGAAGTAAGCAAAAAATATAATTATAATGTATGATTTAAATTGCTAATTTTGTATTTTTGTTACAGTTTATACAACAAATACACCCGAGGCTTGTGCTTATTGTGCCATAGATAGTAAAGCCAATATATTCGTTGTCGAAGATGAAAAACAATTAGCCAAAGGTAAATATTATTTCTTTTTTACTCTACCTACCTATCCAGATACGTTTTAATTGTATGCAAGTGTTTAATATTGTTTTATATTTATTTAGTTCTCGCTATTCGTGATCAACTTCCCAATCTTAAAGCGATTATTCAATATACTGGTGAACCAACAACTGAAGGAGTTATTGGTAAAGATTCTTTTTAATATATTTTAAATTGTAAAGTAGCAATAAATAGAAATAACTGATTTTTTTTTATAAAAATAGGCTGGACACAACTTTTACTTATTGGATCACAACAATCTGATGATATTCTTGAAGAAAGGCTTAAACAAATTTCCATCAACCAGTGCTGTACTTTAATCTACACATCAGGAACTACCGGAAATCCTAAAGGAGTAATGTTAACTCATGACAATCTTACTTGGCTGGGACACGTAAATGCCAACCATTGTCAATTCAAAATGATGGACGAAGAATATATCAGTTTCCTACCGCTTAGTCATGTTGCTGCTCAGATGGCCGATATTTACTGTCCGATGGTTTGTTGTGGCTCAGTTTTCTTTGGTGATAAAGATGCTCTAAAAGGATCATTACTTGATACAATGAAAGAAGTCAGGCCAACAAAATTCCTTGCAGTTCCTCGGGTATGGGAAAAAATGTACGAGAAAATGATGGATATTGGTCGAAGCACAAAAGGACTTAAAAAGATGATCGCAACTTGGGCAAAAGCTAAAGGTCTCGAATATAATATGAAAAGAATGAATGGAGAATCAGATCCAGAAAGTATTGGATTTAAGATTGCCAACAAACTCATTTTGTCGAAAGTAAAAGAAGCCCTTGGACTAAATAGATGTGATCTTTTCCTCTCTGGAGCTGCACCTATTTCACATGAAATTCTTAAGTACTTCTGGTCTTTAAATATTGTCATCACTGAGGCTTACGGTATGAGCGAATGTACTGGGCCACATTGTATGGCAATTGAATCAGCTTTCAGACTAGGCAGTGTTGGAAGAACTATGCCCGGTTGTATAACAAAAATTGGATCACCTGGTAAGATGAAAGTTACATTTACCATAAATTACAAGTTTTAGTTTTTTATTGTATTTTTTAAAATTAAAATTGTTTATTTTCTCTTATTAGACAAAGATGGTAATGGAGAAATTTTGATGGGCGGACGAAATGTTAGTATGGGTTATTTATTACAAGAAGAAAAAACAAAGAAAGCAATTGACGATGAGGGTTGGCTACATTCTGAAGATATTGGAAAAATTGATGAAGATGGTTTTGTATTCATCACAGGCCGAATTAAAGAAATTTTGATCACAGCTGGAGGTGAGAACGTAAGTCCAGTTCAAATTGAAGATGCTGTTAAAGCAGAATTAGAGATCATTTCTCAAGCTGTACTTATTGGAGATCGTAAAAAATTCCTATCGATCCTCCTCACATTAAAGGTAATTTATAAAATTTATTTGTTCACATTTTACACAGAATTTTAATGTTTATTCTTCTTTATATTTGTTTAGACTGACGTGGATAAAGATACGCAAGAACCACAAGACACACTTTTACCTGTATGCAAAAATTGGTTTCAAAAAAATGGAGACTGTTCTGTAAAAACCGTTCAAGATGCCCTTAATCAAATCAAAACCAATGAGAAGGTAAATAAATACCTAAATTAAATAGAAATTATAAGTACGTATTTATATTGAGCATTTTAATTTATATTTTAAATTACTTATATATCATAGATAAAGAAAGCAATCCAAGAGGGAATTAATAGAGCAAACTTAAAGGCTATTTCTCAGGCTCAAAGAGTTCAAAAATGGACTGTCCTTCCAACCGATTTTTCCATTCCAGGAGGTGAACTTGGTAAGTTTCTTAAGAATTTAAAGACATACTTTAAGATAAAATAAATTCAATTTGTAATTCAATATGAAATTGAATTTTCAATCTACTTTGTATTCTATTGAGTACCCTACCTATCTTTTTTAATGTAAATTGATACTTCTTTTTTCATTCTAATTCTAATTCTAATCTAATTTAATAAAGAATTGTCAAAGATCCTTTATTTGGTTCTTTTTAGTTTTTCCATTAGAATTTAGAATGAAGTTTAAATTAAATTATATACCTACTTGTGAGATTACCTAAGAACTTTTAATTAATTCTCGGTTTTTTTTTGTATTTCAGGTCCAACTTTGAAACTGAAGAGAAATGTTGTGTATGACAGATATGAATCGACAATTGACGAGCTCTACAAGTGAATAATTTAACCTATTTAATTTCATATTATATGTACTAGAATTTAGTTGAAAAAAAAAGATATTTTGATTATTTATAAGTTGGTCTAATCTGTAAAGCTAAAAATCTATTTCTAATTAACTACTATATTATTATAGTACTTGATGTAATTGTAATTTACTATTTAATTTAATTATTATTATACTGATATAAAAAGTAAACATGTCACGCTAAGATTGTGTTATTATTATTATTATTATAAAAAAGAAAGCAGAAATCTCATTTTTCTATATACCCTTATGTAATAAGTATATTAATTATTATAAAAAAACATTATTATACCTATATATTTAATACAAAAAATTTATAAAATTATAAATTGTAGCTTTAGCTTATTAGTAGTTTTGTTTAGTTGAAGTTTCAATTTTTGTTAGGTGAGATACAAAAAAATCTTTAAATGTTTGAAAATAAGGATAATTCATTATAACACTTTATCGTTAATAATTGTACTTTTCTGATTCTGATACATAATTATTTATGTAGTGTAGTGTGTTAGAATCTTATAAAAGGTAATTAATTTAAATTTGAAAAAAAAACCCGGATGATTAATAATAAAATTGAATTGAATGCAATACCATATTGAATACAAACCAGAGTGGAATATTCTAAAATGTTTAATTTATGATAGATTTATAAGGCCCTATTATTGAAAGATTTCTCTATAATTAACTAGTTGAAATCTAGGATTTCAAGCTGAAAAGAGAATACTATTTTATGAAGATCATTATATAGGTGATTCAGATGTGAAAACCCAGATTTTTGCATTATTTTTTGGTAAATAAATGTAATCCGTTGCTGAACTGTAATCGTAGGCCTATATATTACGAGTATTAGAGGATTAAAAGGATTTGCTGTAAAAAAATTTAACCTAGTTTTATTTAGGCCCTACATAATAATTTGAAAACCTAGATTTCAATCATTTGTTTACTTTAGATTTAAGATTTAAGACGCTAATTTCCTTATAAATGGTTAATTAACCTCGATATTTTATTAATTTTCTCCCCATAATTTTATATTCAATTTGAGTTTCAGAGAGTCTACAAAAGGTTTTAGAATCAATATTAATCATTTACTTAAGACATGAAGGCCCAAGGCTCTTTATACATTAATAAATACTGGTGCACTATAGTTAGGAAGCTTAGGGAAGTATAGTCTATAGGTATAGCCTTATAGGTATAGCCTTATCTATAAGTATAGCCTTATAAGAATAAAGAAGTCAACAAATTAGAAATTTCAAAGGAAATCTTTCATTTATTTTATGAGCTTCAAATCTCAAATTTCAGTTTTGAAAGAGTTGAGTTATTATTGAATTATTTACTAAATGCATATTCAATAAGGCTTCGCTAATTGACTTTGGATCTTAAAACACAAAATCTATAAAACTACATTGCAATCTTAATCTCAATTTCTAATATTTAAGACCTTTAAGACCTTTAAGACTGGAATTTTCTAAAATATTTTCTTTCCAAAACTGTCAAAACTATAAATATCAGTATGACACGCTTTAACTACTTTATTATTAAAAATAGTTGACCCGAATTACAGCTGCTGTAATTACCATCATCATACTTTCATATTTAAGGTAGGTAGTTTTAGAAAAAAAATTTATAAAAAAAGTACCGTCTTGTCTCAAAGGCCTTAAGTGTTACTTGCAAGATTTTTAAGACTTATCTTATTAGTATCTAGTTGTTTATTAGGCTTTCAAATCCTCAGCAGTAATTCAGAAAATTTTTGCAAATATTTCACATTTTAAGATCTAATCGTAAGTATTCATAACTCTGAAAAGCTGACTAGTTTAGATTTTCTAGTAAAATTGTTGTCAAAATGGGGATTTTAAAAGTTGAATTATCTAATTATAGATTATTTGGTCTACTTTGTGTGAAAGTAATTACAGAGATTATTCCAATTTCAAAATAATGAATCTAGAACTTTATCTAGAACTTAATTACTTTTAACAAAGAAAGTACCTACACATAATACACATCTAAACTAAATTCTAAATAACAATAAAATGTTTACTAGGGACTGTATGAACTATAATAGTATAGAAGGTAATCAAAAGAATCATTTGTTTTCAAAGTAAAATCAGATTTGATCAAAATCTCCAAAACTAATAAAACTATTGTAAAAGTGTAAATATCTACTGATAGTAATAAAGTCTATCAATTTCGATTTCGACATAATTTAAGATACTTAAATGCGTTTGAATTGCTTTCACTTTCAACGATCATCAAAGTATCTTCCAGACTTTACAATTTACAAAAGTAAACTTTCACTTAGCTTTGGTCATTTTTTGAATTTTTTAAAGGATAATATGGAAAATTTACCTAATCATAAGCTTAAGTATAGGTAGCTCTAAAAATCCCATTTAAAATAGCCATTGATTTTGAGATTTTTGACTTTCTTTTGAATTTTCTATTTTTTAAGGACCAGACCAAGAATTTTCTAAATTCTTAATTAAAAACAATACGGAACTTTTGATTCCTTGAATCAATATACAAAAATCTCGAATTTTCAAATATCTACCGACCATTATTATCCTATTTTAAATGGGATCTTTGAGATTTTAGTTAAGTACCAACTAAGGTCTTAACTTATAAATATGATACCTACTTAATTATTTGCATACACTGTACACTACACAAATTTATTGAAACTGAAATTAATATAAAAACCGAATTTTAGGCAAAATTAACCTTTTGACTTGTTTAATGTTAAATATTTTACAATTTAAAATTGTACCTAAATTGTCAAATTTTTCTTATTCATTTTGACTAGGTTATTTTTAGTGTTGGTACCTCAAATAAAATCTCTAGTCTCAGATCTCTAGTTGAATTGAAACTTAACACTAATTTTTTAAAAACCATTTTGTTTAACCTGCTTCTAAAGGCAAGTTTGAACATCCATTTTTTTAAACAAATGAGTTGTAGGTACAGGTACTACGAGTATATGTAGGTAAGTATTGTATAACTGTCATTCATAAGATAAGGGTTTATTTACTTGTAAAGTAGTCTAGTAGTACCTATAATACAATAAGTTAAATTGTTATTGTCCAAATGTATATTAGATCTCTAGGTGTAAAATAAAGCAAAAGATTTCCTTCAAATAACTATCAATAAAATGAGAAGAAAGTTTTTAGAAAGTTCTCCAAACTCTAAAGAAATACTTATATAGTTAACTATCAGTATTAACTCGTCCCCAGAGCCTTCAAAGTCACTCCAAAATTCATTCCCTTAAGGATACATTAGCCCCATAGTTCCAGCCCTGTCTTTTCCTACCAACTTTTTCCAAATTCTCTCAAATTATTGTCTTATAGATTGAAACAATTGTCTAGTCTGATCTGTCTGATTCGAAATTTAAATCAAAGTATCCTCACATTTTCCCAAAAAGCATCAAAAATATCAAAAAAAAAATGAGTTTTTGAACGTCAATTTTGTATTTTGCTTTACAATGTGAAATTTTGAAATAAAGTCGACAACCTGACCCAAAAATTTCATACTTCTAGGTCCTTGAATTGGGTAACCTCTGCTCATAGACCTATTTAAAAACTTAATGTAAGTATACCATACGTTCAAAATGCCAGAAGTTTTGTAAAAATATGAAATCCACTGTATAAGATCTATTTAAGAGCAAATTTTCAGTCTTGAATTTTGATTTTGGACCTTTTCTAACTTTTGCTCATCTAACTGAGAATTTTGGAAATTTTTTGAAAATAGTGAAATTGACATTTAAATTTTATTTATATTAAGGGTTAACTGAGCTAGATAAGATTTAAATCTTTACCTTTTCTAGAATACCCTACTGATATTTCAGATTTTCTAAATTATTCTATTCAAACCTACACTATATACCTACTACCTACCTGTATGTGAATGTAGGTAGTAGGTAGTATCAGTAGTTTAGGTAGTTAAATAAGACTTTGCTTGGGTAAAAGATGAGAAAAATCTCATTTGTGAGTTAATGCACAAAGTTTTTGGCAATTGTGCACCTCGAATATCACTTTTTATCGTGCCAAAACAACATTTAAATCCGACTTAACGGCCATCATAATGAACTTTTTTTTCCTCCTTTTTTCAAAGATTATGTGTCCCCAGTTAACTGCTATCACAAAGTCCATTTAAAACCTTATGGAAAAGTTACACCTTCTAAATTCTAATAAGTAAAATAACCCAAATTTCACCTAAAAAGCAAAGAATCAAAAAGCTTATCGTCTATGCATTTAATTCAGCACTGAAAAACCAGTTTTAGAGCTTAATTCTTCTGGTATACACGTAAAATCAGGCATGAATTGGGTTTATCGGAGCTAAATTATGAAGAAAATATCACAATTAGTGATATTTGAAACTTATTTTTAGTGAATCGTTGGTCTAAACAGTCAAGTTATATTGTGTATTTAAGGCCTATCTTGATTTTAATCCTGATATAGTAAATTAAGCTTCCAATGAATTTTTAGCCTTTATAGGCCTTAGGTACTTTAGACTATCTATAGGTTATGTAGGTAAGTAGTTTCAAGTTTGAAATACCATATATGTATAGATTATTTAGCTAAATAAGTACGAGGTATGTATTACTAGTTAATATATTGTATAAAATGGTATTAGCTATTCATTTCATCATGTTCAAATTCAATGGTTGAAATGAAGGTTTACCATGAAAGAAAAGACTTTTTGTTCGAATAATACTAGTAGGTACTATAGTCTATAGATTTTTGTATGGTTTTGTGCATTGATCCTACCATTTCTTTCATTTTCTCTATTTACTTGCAAGTACCTACTGATATACGATATATGTAAGTAGGTTATGTTTTTGAGCCCCTTTTAAATGATACCTTATATTTCGGCAGAACTTAAATTTCAATCGAATTTGAGTTTTCTCGAAATCCAGCACAGAAAGAACTTGAGTAAATAAATCTCTTTTTTGTTCTACAAAAATCTTTTGAATCTCCTAGAAATACATACTAGACACTAGATTTGACTTTGGTTTAGAAAATTCGAGAAAATGACTCATAATACCCGAAAAATTTGTCCGTATACTATATTATGAATTTTTCAAAAAAATTCAAAAAAATTTGAAATTTTATTGAAACCATAATAATATTATTTTGGACAGACCTAGATGGTCATTTCGACTTGAAAAGGAATAGCCATGATTTAACATAACATAGGTGCCTATTATTCTAAATAAACAACTATTTTTAATTTAAAAAACTGAATTTCAGACTGAATTAAACTTTTTGGCTTGTAAAAATTGATTTTTTTTTAGATTCAACAATGTGTAAAAGGTTAGATATTTCATATTGATTATAGCATTTTGACCATCACATTTTTAGTATGAATTAATTTAATTTAATCTCTATTTTGGTTGAATTTACCCTCTTATATTATTGGTCTCTATGAAATTAACTCAAATTTTTTAAAATCCTAACCTAACCTAAACTAAACTAAAAAAAATTGGGTTAATTTTATACAGGGATAAAGTTAGACCAAAAATATAGGAGTAAATTCAACCTTTAGGGCTTAGGGATGAGATTAAATCAGATCCTTATTTTATTAGGTACTTATATTATACATATAGGCAAGTTTTAGAACTCTATTTGACCTTTAATCTGGCTAACTAGTAGATTTAAGTAGATAAAAATTCGAGCTTTTTCGATATTCTAAAACTAGGAATTTTGAATTATTCGATAGATTCATTCTATTATCCTGAAATTTATTGCAACTTTAAGATCTTTTTTAAGGGGAAATAATAATAATTGTAATTTTTTCTTGGCTCAAATTTCGACCTTGACATAAATTGGAAAAATGCAATTTTATTCAAATTTCAGCCAAACTTTAAAAAAAACCATTCAGACTTCAGACTGCAGTAGATTGCCAAATATTATGCTGATATTTGCATAAAATAGCCTTTAAGGTAGAGTAATAAATAGTGGGGAAATTATGAACATAAATAATTTCATGATAAATTGCAAATTAAAGAAAAATAGATCCACAAATTATTTAGCTCGAAGGGATAGAAAATAAAAACTGCGGTTTTTTTACATTTTTAAGGGGCTGCTCCTTCAGTAGGTTTATCTCAATTTTTGAGATATTTTCAAACAAATTAGACACAGGGTAGAACTTCTGTATAAGGTACTTGTTATAAGCTAAATTTCATAAGATAATGAAATGAAATGGTCCATTTATCAATGATATGACCTCTAAAAATAAGAGGTCATACTTTATGCAGAAGTTTTGCTTTATCGATAATAAAGACTTAATAAATCTACTTTTTTTTAGGCCAATTTGCTTGAAAATGTTTCAAAAAAAGTTAAAAATATAGAAAAAATGCAAGTTTTTTGAACAATTTTACCCAAATTTCAAGATTTTTGGTGTATTTAAAAGGAAATTTCAGACCTCTAGGTAGAGTTCCAAAATGTCTATCGAAATTCAGATAATTTCACAAACCTATATTTAAAAAAGATAAAAATCTGAAAATTTAGAAGACCTACCTACAGATATTCAATGATTTTTTGCGAAATTTTCAAGAAATTTTTGAACTATCGGCTTTTGGACACTATGAAATTTTGCATTTTATTTAGAAATTCTGTATAAAGGATCTAGTCTAATAGGGTTGGGCTTCTCTTCAGTTTGATTAATGTAACTTCAATTTTGACAAATTACAATCGCTTCTTACAATTTGATTAAGATGTTGAGACATTTCCTTATGAACTTGTAAGACTTTTCTCAACTAAACTAAAAGTCTGTCGAGACAAAAAATTTATACTTAATTTGCCAAGACATATTTCTTTATAAGGAACACGCTTTTTGAACTACTCTGTATCTAATACTATAGCAGTAGATCTTGTAAGTATTATAGGCGAAAAAAATCCCTACTTCCAAAATCCTAACAGACCAAAATCCCAATTCCAAAATCCCAACTCGACCAAAATCTTACCTAACCAAAATCCCATTGACCAAAATCCCACCTAAACCAAAATCCCACCTAAACCAAAATCCCAACTCCGAAATCCCACCTCGATTAAATCTCAATCTATACGAGTACGAGTATTCATATACATACATATAGATTTAATCGAGGTGGGATTTTGGAGTTGGGATTTTGGTTTAGGTGGGATTTTGGTCGATTTGGGATTTTGGAGTTGGGATTTTGGAAGTGGGGATTTTTTCCTAGAGCCGTATATCACTAATATAACTATATATAATATATATATGCTTTCTATATAAAGTAGTAGGGTAAGGGTAACAATAATATAATAAAGTAGATAACTTTTTGGAGAAAGTTCGAATCACTTTTGTTTGAATACCAATTATTATAATACATAGGTATACGACTCGTAAAGTAATTAATTAATTAATTTAGTTATATTTACAAAATCACAATACACTAACTAACGAACCATAACTAATACTATAATAACTTTATAATCTTATTATAAAATTTAAACTTGAACTTTTGGAACACCCTGTATATGAGTATAGGTTAGGGTATATAAGTATATAGGTATGGTTAGGTAGTGATAAATAAATCCAAATCTTCTTTGGTCTATCTATCTATTATTATCCGGATGATCCGGATCGGATTTGGATTTTGAAAGAGCCAGCCAGTATCTACATATATCTTATACTGAAACAGATATAATAAATCAAATCAAATCAACGAGATATCGGTAGATAGTAGAGGCCTTTTTCAGCCTATTACCAATAGGTATGTAGTACAGGGTGTTCATTAAATGGCTGGACCTACTTTGAATGTGAATAACTCGAAAACTTTCAGCCCGATTTCCATCATATACATCTCATTCGATGATAGAGGTTGAACAAAGCTAGATAACATCTCATAATCCAGGAATGCTAATTACTGCGCTGGAATTATTTTACAAAAAATAGCTCTTTTTTCAATAATGGAGCCAAAAATACAGTGATTGGAGTTTTTCAATTGTAAAGGCCTTGTAATCATAAAGATTATTAATTTTATAACATTTTGACACCAAATAGAGGCTTCTATCTTCAAGGGTTTCAAAAGTTAGAGCTCTTGGAAAAAAATAATTTATTTTGATAATCCAATTTAAAAAAAAAGGAACGAATTTTGGTAAAATAATTCTATCGCAGTAATTAGTATAGCTGGATTATGAGATGTTCTATGTTATATCTAACAAGGTAACCTTTTAACATGGAGTCCTTGGATCAAATATCTGGACATATGGTGAGTTAACCTACTATTAGGGATGGTCATGACCGGTAATCATTTTTTGATAGAGTCCGTGGTTTTTGGGATAAATGGTTTTTTATGTTTTG
>JAQIXA010003714.1:0-13234 GCA_034699045.1 Nanhermannia cf. coronata Gr-Ori-00579
AGCATAATTTTTTTACAACAATCTTCATTATGTACCTTTATATTAAATAGTAAAATTTACCTGGAGCTGAATGGTCAGTCTTTTTGCTAATTGTAATCTGTACATTTAAATTAGTACAAAATAAGTCAATGTCATCACAGGAGCCAGGGCCAGGAGCAGCAGTAGAATTAGTAGAAAAAACATCTTGATCAATTTTAGCTTGAAAGCATTTTATTGTTGCATATAATAAGACAAAATCAGAATCTAATGGAGAATCATCAGTTACATAATCATAATATGATGGAGGACCAATACCAACAGCTGACCACCCATCACGTGGACCTGGATCTTCTAATTTGACAATTTTACTAGGATTCTCATGTTCAATTTCAGGATCGCCACGTCTTCGATATTGAACACCACGGATGATCTGATTTGGAGTTTGCATTTATTATAAATTAATGATTAAATAACATAAAACATAAAAAGTTAGTTTTTACAACTAATCGTAAGTACTTTCACTTTTTACAAATAGGAGAGGCAATCTATTATTTTTGCTTTTTTTAATTTGTACTTTGTACGGTTTGTACAAGCTTAAAACGTTGTGCAGAATGATAATAATATGTCAAAGTCAAAGGTCATTATTAAAAAAATGATAGATAACTAGGTACTTAATTAATTGTTAAATTAGGTATGCAATTTAACTTTTTTTATTTTGTATTTTGACTAGGTACTTTTTAATTTTTTTAAGGAATTTTTATTGCGAAAAAACGCAGCGGTTTTTAGTCTATACTTTTACCCTATAACATATTATAAAACCTAGGTATACATTTTTATTTTTATTTTTATTCGAAAAAGATTTTAATTTTTCAAGCAATTTCGATTTCGATTTCGATTCGATTGCAATCGAATCGAATTCGATTGCATAACTTTTTAAAAAAGATAATTTTTTCGAGATAGATACATTACAGGTACCTAAATTGACATGCATTGTGACAATTGTAAGCTCTTGTCCAGCGAGATCCTCGGTTTAAAACTGAAATTGGGAAATGTCAAAAATTGGATCAATGAAAAGTTTGGTAAGTAAGTTTAGAAAATTAGTGGAAATAAGAGAAAATTAGGTAGGTAGGTCGTACAAAATTCATTCTATAATTAATTATAATACATATAAGTTAAGTTACATCAGATCAGATCTAACAGGTGCGGTGCTTCTAATTCAGCTCTTCTCCAGAAATCTGGTTAATTTTGACTTTCATTAATACTCGTACCTTAATCTAAATTTACTAAATGAGTAATTTATTTATATATATAGTGATGCCAATATTTCGTTTTTCAGAGCTATATTGCATGAATAGTTGTGCAGAGCAGAGTACGATTAATTAAATAATTAAAATACCAATGTGCAATAGGTAGGTAATTAGTTAGCTAATTGACTGTAAAGGAACCTAATTTATTTATTTTTTAAATACGAATATTTACAGATAGATTAGCAAGTTCAAGTAACTTAACTTTTAATTCTTTTAATTTTAATAGGTGTAAACATCCCTCCTTGTTTTGAAGTGGATCAAAATCTTGGGCTGGAGAAAAGAACAAATGACCCAGAAAATAATTCATCTACTACATTTTTAATGAAATCTTGTCTTCAGAAAGGTACCATACCATATCTCTATTGACTCATTTACTAATCTACCTAGTGATTGGGATATTTATATTTTGAGATTTGACCTCTTATTTTACAACTAGTTACTAGACTAGATATTATATAATTTGTAAAACTCTGTCTTCATAATCTCGTTTTTATTTTAAATCAAAATTAACAAGCTTGACGGTGGATTGATGGTTTCCGGATTATTTAATAATAGAACCACAATATCTTATTATCAACATGGGATTTTATACTGATTAATAAGATTCAATTAATAATAGTCATGTGACGGTAATAGTATAATTTTAGGTAATAATTTTAGGTAATACTTATAATAGAAATAGGTTGTAAAAATATTTTTTATATTTTATTCATTTTTACTTTTTAAGCACAACATTTTTATAACTAATTTAAAATGTCATTTTTGAAATGGTTACATCATACATCACTTTGATTCACTTTAGCTTTATTAAAGTTAAAGGACGTTCACAGTTGAGCCCAATGACTTATTTTATTATTTTCAAGATGATTAGAATAAATTTTTTGGATAGGATTCTTATTCTTGAAAAAATCCAGGAACCAAAGTGTGTACCTATATTTTATTTGATAATCCCATAAGTATAAATCAAACCAATCTCTCGTATTTTATGCTAAGTTATTGAATAGTAAATTATGATTTTACTAATTAATACCTACTACATATCTAACTAACTTGGTATTAAAAATTTGTTTTTTTTTATAGATTTGATTATCAGAGTTGAAAAACTACCCATTCTCTTTGGTCCGGAGGCAACGAGCTATTTATCTAATATCGATCCTAGTTTTAATTTAAATATTGGAGATATAGATCATACAAGGTATTTTAAAAATCTAAATATTATACAGCATAATTCTTTTGATTTAGCTCCTGGGCTCTGATAGATGATAGTCATCATATATATTTGATTTCAAATATAATGTATTAAATTGAGTCTGATAATGTACTCGAAAATAATGACCAAAAGATTTTCAGAGCCGATTTAAAAGATTTGACCAATTATATTTTTTATAGAAATGATATTAGGTAGGTAGATGATAGACTAATTTATGTTATAAATACGAATACAGTCCATAATATGTATACTAAAAATTGGAAATTTTAATATTTTTTTATTATTATCATTATAGAAATGTTTATTCGGATGATGAAACCATTTTTGGAGATGAAGATAATGACAATAATTTTTTAATGGATGTAATATCAGAGCAAAACCACCAAGACCAAGACACCATTGATCAAACCCAAAATTTTTTTACAATTAACAATAAGCGGATAAATCTATCTGAAGTGAAATTCAACAAAGATTCAAAGTGCGAGGTTTGTGGTCGACCAAATTTTGCAAATAAAATCGAATATTATACTCATTTAACGTCACATGATTCATCGAAACTTTTTCTCTGTGTAAATTGTTCAGCTAGATTTCCTTCATCTGCAAAGCTACGTCAACATTTTCTTCGTTGTACAAATAAAAGAGATTTTAAATGTAGTTCTTGTCCTCGACAATATATCTCTGGTGAACTTCTCAGAGTTCATAATTTAAAACCGTGTCAAAAAGTTTCAGAGAAAATTCTTGGACCACCTTATAAATGTCCATATTCTAACTGTGATAAATATTATACCAGTAAAATGGCATTAAGGTCTCATATGAAAATCTCAGTTTTACATCGAAAACATCCACCAAGACCAAAACCAAAAATCTATAAATGTGAACATTGTAAATTGAGGATTTCAACACCAGCAGGATTAGCATTGCATACAAAACGATGCTTGAAAATTAAAGATGTCCTCTGTCCTAATTGTGGCAAATTTTTCTCAACGGACGATGACTTGGGTATGCACTACATGAGAGTACATAAAGCTAAAGTCACGAATCACGAATGTCAAATTTGTCACAAGAAGTACACAAAAGATGGATTAAAACAACATATTCGCAGAACTCATTCAATTGCTGATCCAAAATCTCTACAACGAATTTGCCCATATTGTGCCATGATATTTAAGAATGAAAATAGTTTGAAAAAACATTTAAATACCGTTCATAATGAAGATCGCATCAAATTTAAATGCAGTTTTACTGGCTGTAATAAAGAATACTACTGGGAATATCAACTAAAAACTCATGCCAAATATCATTCGGAAGCAGAAGATATTACAAGGCCATTCAAGTGTACTGTTGATGAAAAATGTGACAAAAGGTTCAGTAGAGAATGCAATTTAAAAAACCATATCGTAAAATTTCATAAGGTTAATAATGATCAAGCTCAAGAATTTGTCTGTCAAAATGTAATTGATAATGATGGAGTACAGGAGAAATGCTGCGAAAATTTTTCAACTCATTCTGATTTAAAGCTTCACAATTATTCAGTTCATAATATACAATATCAGTTTAAGTGCACTTTTGATGGTTGTTTTCAAAGTTTCGAGCAAGAAAGACATTTGCTTAATCATCTAAAATTTCACGAAAAAGAAATTTCAAGAAAACAAGAACAAAAAGACAAGTCTCAAGCTCGAAACAACTTAAAAAACATTAATAATAAAAAAAGAAATAAAAATAGACCTAGACCTAGACCTAGAACTAGAACTAGAACTAGAAATAAAAACGGAATTCCTGTTTTTAAGGAATGCCCGATTTGTTTAAAACAAATTAGTGATTTTAAAGGTAAAGGTAATGGTAATTTTAATAGACATATGAAGTCTGTCCATGAAGGCAAAAAAATTTCACTTACATATAAATATAATTGTTCTTTTGATGATTGTAAAAAATCCTTTATAACTAAAGCAATATTAGGAATACATGTGAAAAAACATCATCCAGATCATTTTAAACCTGAAGATTATCCAACACCTAAACAATATTCGTGTAGTGATTGTAATCGAACATTTTTTCATGCCACAAGTTTTATTCAACACAAATCTGTACATGTAGAAATTGGGGAATTTAGCTGTACATTTCCCGATTGCAATTTAAAATTTAAAAGAAAATCAACTGTAGCAGCTCATATTCAAGCTGTCCATTCAGGGATAAAGCCATTTGTATGCAATTATGAAAATTGTGATAATAAGAGTTTTGCACTTAAATATTATTTAAAAAGTCATATTTCCGCTGTTCATTTAGGTAAAACAAGAACTAGGCTTAAGAAAAATAACACCTAACTTTTATAACAATTGTAAATATATAATCGAGATAAGGATTATAAATACCTAATTATTAGTAGCTATTAAATATATGTAATTAATATGGATTTTTAGTATTTTTCAAAAAATCCACTTATGTAAAATGTTCTAAAATTAATTATAGATACTTTTATTAAAGAAAGAGTATTATATTTTATAAACCACAAAAAATGATTCACATATTACATTATATTATGAAGTATCTTGTGTTTTATTTTATTATTTAATAATTTTTTGAGAAATCTGAAGATTAAGAGCAGATTTTTATTTTTTCAAATAATACCCTAGTCATAATTTCCTCTAAGAATAAGGAATTAGGATTTAGACAAAATTGGTTATTTTTACTAATCGTAAGTTAAAGTTAAAATATAAGATATCATAATTCATAATATGCTAATGCAATATTGATTTAATCTTTAGATTTTAATGCCCCATTCTTTATTTTAAGAATAATAACAATTCGGATTTGGGTTCTTTTGGTTTTACTTTTAATAGAAATACAAAATTAGTTCAGGTCTACTTTTTATTATGTAGGTAAGTTAATTTAATTTAAGCTAAAGTCTAAAGTTAAATTACATAAACATAAAATAAAGTAGTCAATCAGGAAATTAGTAATTTTCAAGATTTTATTAGGACTTTTTAAATGAAACTATGAAGTAATTAGTTATATTTAATACCTTATCATTAGAATTAGAATTAAATAGACACAAATAAAATAATGATAGGTAGATATTCATAGATGTAAATATTCATACAAGTATCCCCTCGTTTACAATTACACGTGTATCTCGTAAGCAAGGTATTAGGTTAAAAGGAAATTAAAAATTACCCTTTAATAGTTTTACACCAAGTTTACTATAGGCTTTGAACGGCCTTTGATTTTTCCTATTGTAAAAATCTATAAAAAAAATTAGGCAGGGTCAGGGTACTTACTTTCTGTCTAAAATAATTGGGTAGGTTAGTAGTAGTAGTAGTAGTAGGTATTGTGCGTGTGAATGTGTAAGCTTCCGACCATATTCGGGCAATTGATCTAGATTATTTTTTACAAAATCCCATTGAATGACCTTTTATCATCAATTCGGTCAGTATTTTCATAATTGACAAAATTTATGACAACCAGTAGGGCATTTACCTACCTATAATTTTATGCTTTCAACGAATTTTTCTAGATATCATATTGTATAAATTTTTAATTACATACCCTACTAATGGTACCAATATATTCGATTTTGTTTGAACCTCCTGATATGAATATGAATAATGTTGTTTAAATAATTTTAAACTTATCTGATACTAGATGAATTGCATTAAGCTTAAAGCATATAAATAAAAAATTCAAGGTCGTACGATAAAAACTAATTCACATTTTACATGATTACAGAGATTATGTAATTTGTATGTATTTGTAACTTATAGCATTTATATAGTAATATATCTATAGATATATTACATAAGTATACTTATGTACCTACATTAATATAATATAATCGGTATTACCGGTTTTCCACTTGTTCAAAAATTTGCATTTCATAATGAAATCATAATGAACTCAATATGAAATTCATATTGAGTTTGTGACTTTAATAGAAAATTTTAAGATTTCATTCAATAATTTTTATATAAAAATGGCAAGACTTGGTATAATTTTGGTGATTTTAACTGCCTATACTTCATACAAATTGTATAACATATTTAAGGATGGTGAAAAACCGACTTTACCTCAATATTGGTGGGGACCAAAGTCTAAAGAAGGTATGTATTAAGTATTACTCTTACTGATATACTTAAAAGTATTTTTAAGTAAAAATTTTGCAAAATTTTTGTAAATTATTTTGCATTGTATAGGACAAAAGCAGGATACGAGTATTCGACCATTTTCCATAAATATAAATGACAATATTTTAAATGATCTGAAATCCAGATTAAAATTAGAATTATCGGATAAGTCTTCAAGGTTTATACCGAGTTTAGAAGGGACCGGGTTTGAATATGGGTTCAATTCAGAATACTTGAAAAAAATTGGTGAACATTGGCTCAACAAGTATGATTGGAAGGCTAGAGAGAAACAGTTGAACAAATATCCACAATTTAAGACCAATATTCAAGGAATTGATATCCATTTCCAGCATATTAAAAGCTCTAATAATGGCAAGTATAAAAATACAAGACCACTTTTGCTATTACACGGCTGGCCTGGATCTATAGTGGAGTTTAGAAAAGTTATTCCTGAACTGATCGACCCAAAAAATTCGGATATTAACTTTGAGGTATGTTACAAACATGTACATTTATCTTGAAAAAATTTATAAAATCTCCTAATGCATTTATGCATATAATCGTACGAGTATCTTTAGGCTTATTTGAGAATTTTAAAATTTTAAAAATGTATATTATTGTATATACTCGTAGCTTATCATTCCAAGTCTACCAGGTTATGGTTTTTCGGAAGCAGGTCATCAACCAGGTACACATACACAATACTATACTATTCTATAATATGTTGGATCTATTGATATTTTATTCAAAACATTTTTGTTATTTATAGGCTTGGGTCCAGCTGAAATGTCTCAAATATTTCTCAATTTAATGAAAAGAATTGGTCATGAGAAATTTTATGTCCAAGTTAAGAATTTATAACTAAAAATATATACCTACTTAGAATTAGTTTATTATCATACTTATTACATAGGGTACTTATTAATATTTAAATTAGCGGATACAGACTTATATAAACTCAATCGTGTATCATACCTTATAAAAGAAGGTTAAATAATAGAAATATTTTATGATTTTAGGTGGTGATTGGGGTATTATTTTTATTATTATCTTTATTGTCTTTCCTGCATAATAAAATACATTCTTAGGTTCACTTATTGCTATTAATTTGGGAACACTTTATCCTGAAAAGTAAGAAAAAACTCAAAAAAACTTAATTAGTACATACTTGTTATACATTTATACATTAATAAGTATACCTAATAAAAAATAAGGATAAGTGATGGATAAAGTACCCTTATTTGCCCTTTACCTTTACCTCAACTACTAACCAATGTAAAATGATAATCTTTTTACAATTTTTTTTAGTGTTGTTGCCCTTCATACGAATATTTTATGGACAATGCACCCACGTGCCTCCCTCAAGATAATCCTTGGCTCATTGTGGCCATCTTATTTCTTCAGTGACCACGAACAGAGAAGTTTTGGGGACTTGTGGAAACTTATCAAATTTTGGAATCGAGAAATGGGATATATGCACATTCAGGTATTTATTTATTGTAAGGTACCCTACGCCTACATACTGTATGTATTATGTACATACTATACAAGTCGTAAGTGTATTTGGTCAAATTATCAGTAGTAGCAGTAGTAGTAGATGATTATTTTGTGGTGTATAAATTTATAAATCTAAATACATATTTTGTAATTTTCTATAAATTTCTGAATCTGAAAATAGTCCACAAAACCAGATACTGTTGGAGTAGCTTTATCAAATTCACCAATCGGTCTTGCTGCCTATATTATTGAAAAATTTTCAACATGGACAAATCCAGAATGGATAACGAAATCAGATGGTGGTTTATCAAACTGGAATATGGATGATTTGCTGGATAATGTGATGGTCTACTGGGTCACAAATTCTATATTGACTTCTCAAAGACTTTATTCTGAGTATTTTAATATACGGCAAATGATGCATGGGCTTGAAAAGTAAGTGCCCTAAGTAAAAATTATTTATTAAGTAAATGCAAAAATTTAAATATTATTTCGATTTAAGGGTCCCTTGTGTTGTACCCGCCGGTTTTCTTTCAACGCCAAATGAACTTATAAGCTATGGTAAATAATACTTTAAAATAGGATTGGCATATTTTTATATATTTTGTGAAATTTTTTAATACATTGGTTGGTTTACTTATCTCTCAAGGTAAATGGCTTGGATCTGATAAATTTCCTCAAATAATCCATTTGAATGAAGTTTCAGCTGGTAACAATTTTTTTTTAAATTTTAAAATTAGAAATTTTATAAAAAATGTATTATTTTATAGGCGGACATTTTGCTTCTTATGAACAACCTGAAATATTTCAAAAAGATGTTTTGGAATTTTTCAATAAAATCGAGAATCTGGGATTAGCAAAATTCACTAAATAAAACTCATTTCTAGAATAATATATTTTTCTATACCTTAATAAGATTTCTTTTAAATCTATCAAACTTCATATCTAAATTTCCCAAAATATCTCTATTCTATTATGATCATGATCATGTTCACAATTAGTAAAATATAAAGCTCAAATTACATTTTACATAAAATAAAATTCTGTTCTTAATGGATTTAAGTTATTTTAAATTGAGTAATTTTCAAAATAAAATTTGGCTAAAAAAAGAAACGCTTGAATCGTTAAAAAAAATTTCATTAAGAAAGAATTGTAAAAATTGTAGGTGTATTTTACATTTGAAAGTTTAAAGCTCAAAATTTCTATCATGACATGATATGATATGATTAGAGTACTCGTTGTATCTGCTGATTTATATCTAGTTGGGTAGTATGTGAATTTAATATGACCAAACACGTTTTAATTTTTTTTAAAGCACTGGTCAGATGAAAGACATTTTGGACTACAGCCCAATTATTCTACAGATATACCTACTACAAATAGTAAAGCCCAATTTATTCCTATACATTATACGTATATATGTAGTACCTATACTTGTACTTACATACATAATGGATGAATAATAGTTAGTTTTAGGGAAATATCCGCTTCTGTAATCTGTAATACAAGCAGATGCAGATATAAGTTAAAAAAGCAAGTCAGTCAAGGTCACTTTTTAACTTAAAAACTTAAAAACCAATTCTACTGTAATAGGGATCGCTTAACATTGCTATTGCTTTCTGAATAATATGTAATAGTAATAGTTAGGATTATCAATTTTGTATATTAAAATTTTTTCAAACATTTCCAGTTTTATGCATAGGATACTGATACTACTTACAACATATATAATATTACCAGGCACCTGGGCAAGGAATTTTAGGTTTTTTTGATTTTTAAGTTAAAAATTTTAACCTAAATTCACTTTTTTAAAACCTTTAATTCAAGTTTTTAGGTAATTCAAGGTAATTAAAATATAGGTAGGAAATTTATTGTAAACCACAAAAAATGTTTTTATCTCACTTTATTATTTTTGTGGTCACTTAATTATATAATATTTATATTCCTAGTTTCGTATGTTACTAATATGTAGTATTAATCTTTGCATTATTCATTTTATAAGGTAATATAAGTTATAGGTAGGATACTAGGAATGATATGTTATTAGTTATTACATATATCATATAGGTATATAGGTTACATATAAGGATTTGTCTTTGTCACTGGTTATTTATTTTTTACTATTTGTTCCTTTTACAGAAATACAGAAATTGAGTAGGAAAAATATCTAATAATTTTTCAATAATAATATTTCCCATAATGGCTAAGTTTGCTATAATTTTTGTGATTTTAACTGTCTATACCTCATACAAGCTTTATAATCTATTAAAGGATTTGGAAAAACCGAATTTACCTCAATATTGGTGGGGACCAAAGTCTAAAGAAGGTATTATCTACTTAAGTAGATAATCTATCTACTTAAGTATTTTACGTAAAAAATTTGGGAAATTTTTGTAAATTATTTTGCATTGTATAGGTCAAAAGCAGGATACGAGTATTCGACCATTTTCCATAAATATAAATGACAATATTTTAAATGATCTGAAATCCAGATTAAAATATGAATTATCGGATAAGTCCTCGAGATTTACACCGAGTTTAGAAGGTACCGGGTTTGAATATGGGATTAATTCAGAATATTTGAAAAAATTTGGTGAACATTGGCTTAACAAGTATGACTGGAAGGCAAGAGAGAAACAGTTGAATAAATATCCACAGTTTAAGACCAATATCCAAGGAATCGATATATATTTCCAGCATATAAAAAGCTCTAATAATGGCAAGTATAAAAATACAAGACCACTTTTGCTATTACACGGCTGGCCTGGATCTATAGTTGAGTTTAGAAAAGTTATTCCTGAACTGATCGACCCAAAAAATTCGGATATTAACTTTGAGGTAACTAATTTTTTATCAAACGAGCCTTTAAAAATCTTCATAAAAAAGTACCTATACTTTATATGAGTTTAATGTCTTAAAAATTACTAGAATATCTGTATGTAATAGGTAGCCTTTTTAGATTCCAAAAATCTAAACTAAATAAGGGAAATTTCATATAGGTAGGGTGCTTTTAACTTTGTACTTGCATACTGATACGAGAATAGATATAAGTGATAGAGAAATTTCGAAATTTTTGATTTAAGTAGGGTAAGTATCTATTAAAACGTGTAGATAATGAACTCGATACCTATAAATTAGAAAATTTCTAATTTCAATTTCAAAAGCTCACAACAAAATTTTCGTACGATATTTTGAGATTTTAGATATATGTATCTAGTTCATTTTTGTAACCTTCAAATCAAAATCGAAAATATCAAATGATTAACTTTTTGTCATTTTTGAAACAAACTGTATGGTTGATTTGATTAGTTAGGTTAAGTTATAGGAAAATTTAATAATTCTTAAATAATTTATAATTTTCTATAGCTAATTATTCCAAGCCTACCAGGTTTTGGGTTTTCAGAAGCAACCCAGCAACCAGGTTATTTATCCCTATAAGCAATTTACATCTAAAATATTATTATTCATTCAAAAAAATTTAAAAAAAATCTGATTTATTTGTCTTTAAAAAGGTTTGGGTCCAGCGGAAATTGGTCAAATTTTCGTAAATCTAATGAAAAGAATTGGCCATGAAAGATTTTATATTCAAGGCAAGTTTAACTTCAAATTCAAATCATAATATATCCTTACTAACATATAGGTACACTATTTTGAATATTAAATAACCAATATAGCCACTTTTTTCATTCTTTTTATAAAAAACTTATGTAAAAAATCCTATGTAAATATGAATTTGTAATTTAATTAATTTATAATATAATGCTAGGAGGTGACTGGGGTTCAGCGATTGCAATTAATATGGCTACACTTTATCCAGAAAAGTAAGAAAAACCCAGAAATTAATACAAATTCTAATCACAACTATTATAATGTCAGGTTATTAATCAAAAAACTCGATTAATATTCAATGATTTAAGCAATATTTTTTAAAAAATATATAAATTAAGTATTCCATATAGGTATAAAATAATATTTAACCTTTTGTATTAAGATTATTAATCTAAACACATTATGTATTAAATTTGCCTATACACACATACATGGTAGATCTATTTTTGAGATTTTCTCCAAAATTCTAAAAAAATTAAAAAAAGGTAAATACCTATTTAGTAACTATTCAGCAATTCTACCCATTATATTCAATAATTTTTAAATCGTTTCATATATGTATAGTATATACTGACAGTTCTCAAAAAAAAATTGCAATTTTTTTTAAATATTAGCACATACTATTAGTTAGCAGACTGAATGTGCCAGACTCAATATTTTAGGAAAAAATTTGTATTTTGAAATACTGCTTACCAATATATACCTAAGTTGTTTTAGACCTAAAATAAAAAAAAGTAGTTGGGTATAGCTCTTCGGGTTATAATTATAATGGTCTAGTGCTCTCAAAAATGACTCCGGCTCCAGGAGCCGGAGCCAAAATTATCAATATACATGATATTTTGATATTTTAGTAAAATACAGACTCCAGACTTCAGACCCCTATAACCTAAAATTTCATGCTGATTTCAGTGATGCAGTCCATTTTAGCATAGCTCTTAAAACAACTGAGGAAATTAGCGTAAAATTAAAAAAAATATCTCAAAATTTTCTACTAATCTTAAAACCCAAGTTTTGACTATGATCTGATGGGTTTAGAAAATTGGCTCCGGCTCTGGAGTCGAAGTCGCAGCCGACTCAGGCGCGGAGTCGTTGTCGTTTTTGAGAGTACTTATAACAGTAATGATCTCTGGCCTTTATATGAAGTTTAACACGGAAAGGCCTGCCTAAAAGCCGAATAATATCCTCATTTTTTTCAAATATTTTTAGCGTTGTCGCCTTTCATTCAAATCTGTTATGGACTTTGCATCCTCGAGCCTTTATCAAGGTCATGATCGGCTCATTGTGGCCATCCTATTTCTTCAGTGATCACGAGCAGAAAAGTTTAGGTGATTTGTGGAAATTGACTAAATATTGGATGCAGGAAATGGGGTATATGCACATTCAGGTACATACATACATAATTTTATACATAGTTGGGCATTTATGACACTCTGCCAGATACAGTGCATATTTTTTATCTCTACGAAATTTTTTAATTTTTTTCAGTTACCAAAGGTCCCTCCCTTTGTTAAATT
>JAQIXA010003715.1:0-13233 GCA_034699045.1 Nanhermannia cf. coronata Gr-Ori-00579
AAATTAGCTAAATTTCCGTCTATTTAGGCGAAAAAAGCAAAAATTTTAACCATTTTTTGGCAATTTTCTGGTAATCAAAAATCAACCAGAAAAAATCGCAATTTCAGCTCCTAATAAGTCAATTTTTTCCTAAAACACTAACAATGAGTATCTTGCAAAAATCTTTTATGTCAACGCATACCTTTATAAATTAATACTCATCTCATTGTATAATTATATTTTTAAGAAAAAGGTCACAAATTGTATTTTTAAGGTAAAATTTACTATTTTAATTAATATAGTTCAAATGGTAGTATTCTCGCTATTTCATTTTATGATAATCAAAATAAGTATGAAACCAATAATTTTGGGCCTTACTGACCCTTTTACCGGTATTGTAATAATAATAGTGAGTACATTCTAAATTTTCATAAAGATACAAGGTCACAAGGTTACAAGATACCCTTAGGTGGGGTACTAATAGATTTAGTATTTCTTTTCGAGCTTTTTTGGATATTTTACGTGATTTTTGTTCTGTTTACTTTGTCGGATCTGCCGATCGATTCTTTGAAACCCGAAATTCATAGATATACAATAGTATATATAGTAAGGCTGTAAGAACACTTTGTTTTATGCACTAGTAGAACCATTATTATTATTATTATTACTATTACTGGTATTACGGCGAGAACATCTCACTCAACAAATTCTTATACAAGGACATCTCAATAGTCAAGATATACTTTTGAAAAACCCTGTACAGTATTGTATGTATTACTCAGGGTTTATAAGCAAAAACTTTTATAGATATTTTGAAATTGCCATAAATTTTTGCCATTTTTTGCCCAAAGCATTTCCTACTCAAAAACTTTACTTTCTCCGGCGACTTTCTCCATGTTCATAGACCTTGTTTTCTTTACTGAAAGTTTTTCAGTTTATTTTATGATTATAATATCCTTAAGTGGGCTAATACAGTCAGTCTATAGTCGATTTTTTCAAAAAAAATTCAATAGTTCACTAACGATAAAGATACTCAGGATAAGCCTTGGTTTTTATATTAAAATCATTATTATAAAGCCTTAGATTAAGTGCTTGATTAAAGCTTAAGATGTCAAAAAAAAATCAAATTTTTCTATTATAATAGTATGGTACTTTATAAAATCTTATTAAAAGTAATTTGCTAACAAAAATCTCATTTTTTTGGAAATTTTGATCAATTTTCTGGTCAAAAATGAATGCAAAATTCATGCAAAAATGAAGAATTTCGAATTTTTTTAAAGGAATTGAAGTACGATAGGATCAAGTTACAAGTTTTATATCTAAAGATAAGGATTTTCAAAGATTTTCTTGAATTTAGAACCGGATTTAGAGAGTTAATTTATATTTTTATTTAGACTTTTTCAAGAGCATTTATACAAAGTTATATGAATTTAATTTCCAGATCATTTTTTTAAAAGACATCCTGTAGTTTCCTTTAAAGATTTTCTCAAGATCAGAGAGTTCGATTGGATTTATTTGTAGGGTGTTTATTATAGGTCCGGAAATGATTATATTTCCCAGATTTCTCATTTTGTCACAAAAATGTGATAAAAAAAACTGTGACTTTCTTTTGAACTTGAGCCAAATGCCAGGAAAAGTAAAAAAAACTAATCTTAGACAATTCATAATAAAAATGTTATCACAAGTGTCTAAATATCCTTAAACTGCCTATACATACAAGTTTATGGCTGGATTTATTTGGTCAAATATCAAATCAAAAAATATCAAAAATGGGTAAAATATAATCAACTTTAGCAGTTTAAATTAGTACTAGATAGATAGGTTTTAGACGGAAATACTTCTATATAGAAATTTTATTAAGATGTTATACAGCGTCTTCAAAAAGCCAGGAAAAACCTAAAAAATCCACTTTAAATTCATTCTTATAAAAGTTTAATTTCATCCCTATTTTGATTAAATTTACCCCTATATTTTTGGCCTAACTTTATACCTGTATGAAATTAAATAAAAATATTTTTCAGTTTAGATTAGGCTAGGCTAGGATTTTAAGAAAATTTTGGGTTAATTTCATAAAGGGATAGATAGATTAGACCAAAAATATGGGGGTAAATTTATTAACCAAAATAGGTATGAAATTAAATCTATAGAGGCTCAAACTTTAGTTAATTAGAATTTAAAATCTCATGATAAATTTCAGTTTTCGAATCAAAAAAAAATCTAATTTTTGATTCGAAAAGCCATTTTTCTAATTTTATGGCTTGATTTCACAATATTTCTTACTAAAGATTTTTTTTTCGGAACATATACATATAGGTAATGTAAAATGTAAAATAATGTAAAATAAAAGTATTTGTAAAATAAACTTGGAATTCGGAAGCTTTTCAGATTTTTGTCTTCGCGGGCAGAGCACTACATTGCATTTGTATAGTCCACATTGCCCCAAAAATATAAAAATCTGAAATGCTTCCGAATTTCAAGTTTATAGGTAGTAATTTTTGCTACTATCAATATTTTGAACTTATCCTTATTATGTACGATAGATACTTTATTATTGAGCAAAGTGTCCAAAAACTATTTAGGTAAGAACATAATTTTTGACATTATCTTCATATTTACAAACTTTTTGGCCCCTATCCATTAAGTACAGTTCCCTACTAAAGCATAGGCATACGAGTATACTACAGAATATGACATGGACATAAAAAGTCTCATAATTAAAATCAAAATCCCTTTTTTCTTCATGCTTCGTAAACTTTTGACAAAAGGTATAGGTATACTGTAGTAGACAGTAGACAAGGGGGAAACCATAAAATCAAATTTTACAACCCAAATTACAAGAAACACACACAAGTCCATGTCCATATACTTTCAACTAAAAACTCAAAAATGTTCTAAATTGAACGATAATTAACACATTGTTTATAACCCTGTATAGACCATATCATATGGCCAAAATTCACAGAATTAATTAACCTATTGAAACCTTCAAAGTATCCAATTTCCAAATCAATTCAACAATTTCCTGTATAATGTACCCTACCTATATACTGCTAAACTTTTGTTCATTAATTGTGCGAGCGAAGCGAGCATTTACTATTCAACTTTGCTTGCACTTTGTCCGTTTGTCTGTCTGTCTGTCCAGAGGATATCTCGAGAACTAATTGACCGATCTTAACCAAACTTGGTATGTAGGACCCCCATAGGGTCTCGGTGTGCTATTTCGACAAAAGTTTCAGATTTCCCACCCCTTGGGGTCGAGGGGACCCTTTAAGGGTTCTCCATGTTAATCAAATGGGAAAAATCAAAAATCAGGTTTAAGTAGCTTTAGGGGTAATCAATGACGGAGATTCAAAATTTGATGACCGTTTGACCGGGAGTTGATCTTTGACCCCGAAAATTGACATTTACACCCGAAAAATGGGGCAACTTGTGATGTTTTCTTTGCTTTGCTCGCACAATTAATAATCAACTTCTAGTGAGTTGATTAAAGCCTAGTATACTTGAGCTGGAGAAATTCTGTAAATTTCGAAAATGTGGGTGTAATTAGACTTTATATTTTCCAGCTCAACTTGTTGCCCTTAAAATCTGTCTAGTCTCTAAAGTATATGGGCTTGCTCTACACTTCCAATTTGCATTAAATATTTATGTGAAATTAACACTTTCTTCTTTACTTGATCAAATATTTATACTACTAGTATACCTTATACGAGTATAGTGTAAATTTATTTTTGCTCAGACAAATAACTAAAAATACTTTTAATTGCACAAGTAAATTAACTAATTTATACTAGGGGTAGATTGGAGATAGTTGGGAAACCTTTTTGTAATTTGGACAGTCTTTTTTAAGATAATTTTAAGAGATATTTTGAACTGTTTGGTTATATTTAGTCTATCTTTAAGCTGTAAAAATGTCAAATTCTTTTAAAAAAAATTCAAAAACTAAACACCGATTTCTCGTACATTGCGTAAAATTTGGCTTCTTATAATTTTAAAGTTGAAGTTGATATTTGTATTCTGAATTCTTATACATATATTCAAAATTTTGAAATAATTAAAAAAAATTTATAGACAATTACTTTGTATGTAGGGTACTGGTATGTACATACATGGGTAATTTGTTTTTTGTTTTTGTGCTGGAGAATCCCCTATGTTGAAAGGCGAGTATTAGAAATATTGAATTTATGAGCCAACTGGGGACTTGAAAGGGTTTAAATTTAAATTTAAACAAATACTTGCCATCATATATTTAAAGTACCCTACATAAACTATATTAGTACTAGTATAAGGCAAATCTGCAGTGAAAGAAGCCTTTAGTAATGTAGAAATAGTATGTATAGTCTAGACAAACTCAAATCCAAAATTTTTATATAAGTACCTACCTTCCTATCATTATAGTACATTTTCGAGATTTTTTATATAAAAAGGAAACAGATGATACTAGAATACTGTACTATAGGGGAAAACAAATGCTTTTTCAGCATTTTAGAATTATAATAAAGTAGATTTTGTTGTCATGTTCTACACACTAGACCTATAGACCTATAGGCTCAAAATACAATTGTAGTATGTATAGTATTTTCAACAACCTTTTGTCAGATTTAGACAATTTAGAAAATTTATAAAATTTAAAATACAACACTACTTATTCTGTATATCCAAAGCTAAATTCAATCGAAGGAAACAACTCAGTTTGCAACAATTTTCCAAAAATTCAGATTTGGAAAGTAAACTTGGCATTCTTCTTTTATAGCTTCAAAATCGAGATTTCAGTAATTAAATGATTCAAATCTAGGATTTTATTCGTAAAATTGCAGGAATACCAAGCTAAATATTCCTAAATATAACATTCAGGCAAGTTTAGGAGTTAAATTAGATCCAAATAAGTTAGGTTTCCCTTTTTTGATGTCAAAAATCGAATAAATAAAAGGGTTTCCAGTCAAATGAAATGTAAATTTTTGAGCCCAAAATCTACAGAAATTGACTTTTTGATTTTTGCTTTAAACTTACATTTTCAAATAAAAGTATCTAACCTACCTCCTGCTGTATTTTTTGATCATAAGTAGGGTACCTAAAAAATTATCGAAATTTTTACATACCTATTTCAAACATCTTATCATAGAATACATCTTTGATATTTTACAAAAATCCTACAAGTATTCCATTTCATTTGTAGGTAATTTGATTTCAATTCTATTCGTGTAAATGTGTCTGAGCTATTCTCTAGTAAAGTCTAGTATTAGGTAGGATTTTGAAATTTTAAAATTTTACTATTTTAAAAAGGGCAAGTGAACCGCAATCACAAGACAAATGTCAAAATTTCGAATCTGAACAAAAACCCTCTGAACTATTTCAGAAATGGCAAGTAAACCTACACACAAAAGGACTATAAATAAAGAAAAGAAAAGGTAGGTAGGTAGGTAGGGAGATAGTATCTATATGTAAAAGGAATGAATTTTTAAAATAAATTTTAGAGGTCTATAGTACTGTATAAATGTATATACTTTGTACTCTCAAATACTCAAATACCAGGGCTTGAGAGACATTCATTTTATTCTTTACAGATCTCTCCGAATGTTGAATGCCAAAGTTGCAAATTTAATTCTAAATCTCGTATACTACCACTAGTACTAGTTCTCAGTACTATAAAGGTATGTAGGCTTATGAGGGATTGTAAAGGGCAAAGTGATGGTAAAATAACGTAGGAGTTTCTTTGAGTATTTTTGGCCAAACTCTTACTTACGTGTATTTACTCATATGTAGGGTACATACCCAGTGGGTCTTACATAACTATACAGAGTATAGTATAGGTACAATTGACTAGTACTTGTGTATTTTTGCTGTACTTTCTGGTGTAGAAAGAGATAGTTGTAAATCTGATCGTGAATTTCCCGAACTTTGGCGAAGATCAGAAGGAAACGAGCAAACACTCACTTTTCTAATCACATTTTTCTAACAAAACTATCTCTAATTTACATTTATATTTCTCTAACTAAAAGTATCTATACAATTTAAAATTTACATTTTATTTAAAAGTATTTTTTAAAGGATATATTCGGCTTTGTGCATGTTCAATCTCATATGCCAGAAAATCCCAAGATTCTAATCCTTTCTCTATCCTTTCTTATTTTAAGCTTTCTTGAAATATATTTCTATAAATCTCAAAAACTAAATACATTTTATATCTAATAGGAATTAGCTACTGATAGAGATGAATTTTTAATCTGATAAAAATAGAAATGTTCAAATTTTGCAAAAAATTTATACAAATGGTAACAAAATATTTAAAAAAAGAGAAATCTTTTACATACAACCAACCAATTCGATATATTAACCTAACCCTAAGCTAGCCTTACTTAAACTTAAACTAAAACTAACCTAACATAAATCAAAATCAATTGTGACCTTGTGACCTTGTGACCTTGTATCTTATCCTTATCATAGTTGTAACTCCATTGTCCAGATGTTACGACCAAAATTTATAAATTTCAAAAATCAAAATATGAAAATTTAGACTAGAGATTGAAAAAGAAAAATCAACTACCTACTGATATATTAGTTAAAATGGTAAATTTGCCGTAAAACTACAATTTGTGGCTTTTTTCTTAAAAATATAATTATACAATGAGATGAGTAGGGTATTAATTTATTAATGTATGCGTGTATATAAAGGATAGAGCTGCGTGAAATATATATTTTGAACATTTTTTCTTTGAAAGAACTATCTAGTAGTTATTTTGACTTGCTATTTTATATATCAAGAGCTGTCCATTTAGCTAATTTTTGCAAGATACTCATTGATAGAGTATTTTAAGAATAAGTCGAAGCTGAAAATACGATTTTTCTGGTTGATTTTTTATTACTTGAAAATTGCCAAAAAATGGTCAAAATTTTTGCTGTTTTCGCCTAAATAGTCGGAAATTTAGCTAATTTTCTTAGGATTCTCTGTATTAGCGTGTTTTAAGACAAATCGACTTATTAGAAGCTGAAAATGCGATTTTTCTGGTTGATTTTTGATTATCAGAAAATTGTCAAAAAATAATCAAAATTTTTGCTAAAATCGCATAAATAGGCTGCAATTTAAGTAATATTTGTAGGATAATCATTGATAGTGTGTGTACATTTAGGAAATATCGACTTATTATGAGCTAAAAATGTGATGCGATTTATCTGAATGCATTTTGATTACCAGAAAGTTGTCAAAAATAATAATTTTGATAATTACTTGAATGTTTACTTGTGAAACCCCGGGTTCGGATAGACCAACTATTCGGATTTCGAATCTTTCTCTACACCAATCTCTAATACCTATACGTATCTTATACGTATTTACTTGTTTTTCCATTATATACTTTAAGGCCTTGTATAAAGTATCTGTACTCTGTACATACATGAGGAATATGAGAATTTTGCCCGGTTCTTCAAAAAAAAGTCTGTTTTTCGGTCCAACCGAGTTTTCTGGGACTCTCTGCATCAGTTTCCCTCTGACAAGATTTCAGAGAGCAACCTCAACTCACTTTTTCTACCCGAAATTTTATTTTCAAATCCCTATTTACATTACATCTACATCCATTTACAATCCAAAGTTCAACTATACCTTATAAAACTTGAAAATATTGAGAAACTTGTGAACTTGAGACCTTTCAAATCCAAAACAGATAATCCTCACAAATACAAATTCTAATACAAATTCTAATTTACCCATACAAACTGTGAAAAAATTCAATCATATTATTCAAAAGTGGAATTCTACACTTTCAATCAAGTTTTGAAAGCTTTTTTTTTAGTAAATCTCTCGGTATTTTTGCTAAAAATTTATTGTAAAAAAGTTCAAAACTCTTGTTTTTCGTGTACCTATATTTAACATTTATTTTTGAGATTTTTTCTTAAAATACCTGACTAGACAGCAGACTTGACTGGTTCAAATACCTGTTTAATTGATATTTTGGTTCTATAATTCAGCTCTACTATCATCGAATTACTTAATAAAATCATATTTGTGGTTAATATAGCTATTTATACCTGTACTTTGATGTGGTTTTTGTCCATTAGTCCCACTTTTTGAACCGAAATATACAAATTTATATACAAATTTGGTTCATTTGATCGGTTTTTTCGAGAATATAGTTCATTTCTGAAGGTTTTTAAGGTCATTTTATCGGTTTTTTTTACAAAATAAAGACTTGAAATGAGGGGTAATTATGATTATGATAATTGTAGTTTGAAATCTTGAGTACAGGAAATGGGGGTGTCAATAAATCTAAAATTAGACTTGGAAATCATAAGTTTAAGTGCTATTTTGTGAGTACAAAAACACATGTCTTGTATGAATTTCTGGCTAGAAAAATGGGCTTGAGCCAAATCGGTGTTTTTTGCAAATTGCCTTTGACATTACTTTTCTATTTTTTAATTCACCTTATCCTCATCTCTACACTATTTGGATATGACTCTGCTGTATCTGCTGGGAAATCTAATGGGAAATCGACGACAGGCCTGAGCTGTGATTTTGAATCTCCCTGTGAATGGACTTGGGACACACCATTAAGGTATAACACAACTAATAAATACATTAAGGTCCATAGTCTTTACAGCATATGACTGTCCTGTCAACTGGACAAAATTTATCTAAAATTGTTTGAAATAACAAAAATAATAAGAAAAATTTAATTCGGCATCGAAAATTTAAAAAATCGATACCTGAAATTACTAGTTAACTTACCTATACCTAGATACATTTCTGAAACAATTTTTGAGTCAAAATTTCAAAATATTTTTTTAAGCATTAGAATAACTGAATACCTAATAAATTGACTTACAAAATTTGAAATTGGTAGAACAGATTTCAGATTGGAAATTTTGTATCTGCTCAAGATTATACTTTTTTTCTACTTTGTAAATGAGGGTTTAAAAAATAAAGATTTTTGATAATTTCGTATACCCTATACTTAAGCATTAATAGCATATCCCCTAAGAATAAGTATAGGTTTGATATAGTTTGTATGGTTTGATTTTTGATGAAATTCTTTCAAAAAAAGTAAAATTCATTATTTTTTTCTAGAAATGGACAGCCTGGTTTTCAAATCACATCCGGTTCGAAAGTATCGCAAATGCTCGTATCTCAATCCGAACATGAACATGAGACCTACTCGGGTCCCACAAGAGATGCTCGAAACAACACCGAAGGTAAAAGAGATCACAAAAAAATATTTATTTACAATTTTATGATTGAGCAATAGGTAATAAGATACTAGTACTAATAAGTAGACGCACATGTACGTACATGTAATATTATGTAAGTAAGTAGATAAATTAAATGGTAATAAAAGTACGGGGACATACATAGGTACATGTGTAAATTACTCAAAAGTTTGTCCGAATGCCAAAAACTTGCCCTTTAATATCCGTTCATGAAAAAAGTTTTAAAAGCCCCTTTGATACATTTATGCTGATTAAATTTCTTTGAAATGTTAGAATTAGCCTATCTAATACTAATAGTACTATATATAGGGTATTAATGCTGTGTTATGGTGCAAGGCAAGTTTTACCAGACGAGACTTGGATTTTGAAGATTTTAAAGTTGGTTTGACAGGTGCATTTGCAAATTGCAAAGTTTCTTAATTAACATTAGAAGACTCGCCTTGAAAGAAATGACAAAATCTCAAAATCAATCTAGACACATTTCTATAATATATCATGCATGTACTTTCATGCAAAAAAAGAACCCTAAAAACTGGCAGGTTTTTTTATAAAAAAAACCCAAAATTCTTACACATTCTATGTTCTCTACAAATTGTTGAAAAAAATTATCAAAATATTATACTAACCTGGAATCTGTAGAAATCAAAATTTCTCAAAATCTTCATAAATACATAAATACTGTATCTAGTAATCGGGATAATAGTCATCTTTTAAAAATAACTCGAGTTTAATTTGATTCCTATTTTGATTGAATTACCCCTATTTACTTTTGGGAAAACCCTACCTCTGTATGAAATTAACCCAATTTTTTTTTAGTTTAGCATAATTTGGGGAAAATTAAGGTTATAGGATTTTTTAAAAAATTGGATTAATTTCATACAAGGCCAAAATTATGGGTTTTATTTATATAAGATTAATACCTAAATCAAAGTTGTTTCTTTTTATAAAAAATTCTCAATTATTCTGTGTTTTCGACAGATTCTGAAAGATCAACTGAGTACACATCTTTTGAGATTGAAATTTCTTAAATTTTGCATAAATTTCTGATAATCGGAGTAAAATACCTAATGTTATCTTTTAAAAACGATCAAAAAATAACTTGAGTTTGCTTTCATTCCTTTTTTGGTCGAATTTACCCTTATATTTTTGGTCTAACTTTACCTCTGTATGAATTAACCCATTTTTTTTATAGTTTAGCATAATTTAAGAGAAGGTTAGGTTAGGATTTTCAAAAATTTTGGGGTAATTTCACACAGGGGTCAGGAGTAAAGTTATATAGGGGTAAATTCAACCAAAATAGGGATAAGATTAATAAATCTTTTTGGGATCAAAATTTCTCAAAATTTGCATAAATTTCTTGTAATCTGGGTTGTAATTGTCATCTTTAAAAATAATCAAAAAAAAAAATACTTAGGTATTTATGCACCAGTTAGATTTCATATGTAAACCTGACTTTTTAACCATTTTTTTGACCTTTTTTTATCATATTTACCCCGGTGAACCCTATATCATTTCAATATCTATACTGGTATTTAATTGCTTTCAAATTTCTAAAGAAAATTTTCAAGAGTAGGTAGGTAATGAAAAAACTTGAATTCTATAACATTTAACTTTTAGAAAAAGTTGAAATCATTTAAAAATAAATCAATTCTTGAGTTAAAGTTCTGAATGAAATGAATTTTCTGAGATCCAGACTTCGATTTGTGATCTGATTGTGAGTAATATTCTCTATTCAAAATCCTAGCTTTCATACATTTGAATATATGAAATCTAGATAGTTGTTAAAATTGGAAATTGAGAATACTCTACTAGTAAAAGTTAATTTAATTAGACAACTACATACTCGTAAATAAGAGTATTGTTAGAAAATGTATTGGCAGACGCAGACCAAGATGCTCTGATGTCTAAATTCAAAATTCAAAGTCAAAGTTACTTAATAAATTTAGTAAAGCATATATTTCTCAGAAATTTAATCAAAACCTGCTCTTTAAGGTATCCCATAGCATATGCCCATGGTATTTTACCTATGATATTAGCCAATTCTTAGAACCTCCTTTTCAACAACTAATTAGCCAGACTATCTGTAGACGCACTAGGGGTAGAATAGGGAAAGTTTCGAATTTTTTTAAATTTAGACAGTTTCATTTATTAGCAAATTGTCCATTTGATATGAAATTTATTTGAGAATATCTTTGAGGATATCTCTGCAAGATACGACTATAAAGACTAAAGTTTGATTCCATGCCTATTTTGGCTGAATTTACTCCTATACTTTTGGTCTAACTTTGCACCGTTTGAAATTAGTCCATTTTTTTAAGATTAGATTTTAAAAAGAGTTTGCTTAATTTCGTACAGGGGTAAAGTTAGACCAAAAATATGGAAGTTTTAACAATAAATAGAAATGGGATAAATTCGAATCCATTTAAAAATATCATGTCAAAATAACTACTGGTTTATGAGAAATTCGACCAACCAAATTTGAAAAAGTGTTCAAAGTATCTCTAATCTACCCCTATACTTAAAATAATTACAAAGAGTTTATATTTCAAAATAAGCTTAAAAGTATGATAAATAAAAGTATATTTTTAAATATCATTAGAGATTAAATCAGATTTGAGTAGAGAGATAATCTTGGTAGAAAATATCGATTTTAATTTCATTGAATGAATCCTTTGAGAAATAGGCAGAAGGCAGGAGCCAGGTATCTTTTGTAATACAAGACAGATTCCATTCTACAATGAAATAGTACCTAGTATATGAAGTATAGAGAAATCCTACGCAATTCGAAATTTGTGAAGTCAGATGAAAACAGGAGGTTGGAGAATTGACATGTATGTAGTATCTGTATTTATGTACTATACATTAGGTTTTACTTATCAAAAAAATCTTGAACAGATTTTCATATTTCACGTTTTTTACCATCAGTTCTAATCGAAATCAGATACCTTGAAAAGATCTATCTGTATATCTGTATAATGTTATGCAAATTCTGACAAGTAAACATGTTTAAAAGTCAATAAAATAATAAGAAAATTAAAGATATAGGCTTATCTTTATGAAAAGATAAAAAGCTAAAGTATAGGGGTTGATTAGGGAGAGTTTGGAAACATTTTTGAAATCTGGACAGCCTGTTTTCTCCTGAACCAAGTGTTATTTTTATCCAAATATGTATCAAGAAATACCAAAGATACAGATATTATCAACTAAATTTCAAGCCAAAATATCGATATATTCATCCGAAAACAAGATATTTAGATTTAGATTTCAAAAAACTATCCCTGATCTATCCCTGGTGTCCACTCTACTGATCTAACAAATTATTTTGGCAAATTTGACCATAAATAATATAATTTGGGAATTTATTGAGATTTAAAACACTTTTCTTGTGCTTTTTAATTCAGTTTCTCTGATCTCTCTGTGTACTGTTGCTAGTAGTAAAAACTTCATATAAATGTAAATAGACAGGTTTTTATTAGCTTTACAATCTACTAGTATTATCAGTAGTAGTAGCATAGTAAATAGTAGATTTTATCCAGATTTTTATAAAACTCTTTCGCATGAAATGTAATTCCAAAATTCAAGGAATTGGTCTAGTCTACGTATGTAATTTTATTTACAATTTCTCGTTTAATCAAGTACATGAGAGAGATCAAAGAGACAGATCGACTCTTATTGAGAAAAGTCATCGAAAATCTCTGCCTTTTTTGCAAATTACACAAATCTCAGAAAAAAGTCTTAAATTTCGAGAGAATTTAATTGGCTTGTTTATCGTCTATTTATTGTTAAACTTCAAGATTTCAAGAAAAAATAGAACATTTTTAGCAATTATTTGATTGAAAAAATTTCTAAAAAAAGCCTAAGTTAACTAGTACAAGAAATACCAGCTTCATAGAGTTAGTTCCATTTTGTTGAGAATGAACGACTTGTAAATAAAGTTTAAAAAATATAAACTTTATAGCTACTTAAATTAATAAATCGGTTTTACTCTCACGAAAGCCCGCACCCTCAGAATACAAGATAATTTGTATAAATATAGGTTAGTTTTAATGGGTTTTTATT
>JAQIXA010003716.1:0-13228 GCA_034699045.1 Nanhermannia cf. coronata Gr-Ori-00579
GTAACGTTTTTTGGGGTGTGCGTTTATTAGAACAGTGCGTTTATTCGCTTCTAGAACTTTTGCACCCTGTGCGTTTAATAGAGCAGTGCGTTTATTAGAAGCTTTACGGTAATTATCACTATCAAAGGGGTAATATTTTAAAAGTATTTTACTTTATTACTGTATCTTGTCAAATCAAAAGCTTATCATTATCATTATCAGATAAATATCTTTAATCACAAAAAAGTCTAAAAACAGATAAAATATAAGCACAAATATAATAAATACATACCCTACATTAATTACTTAAAAAGTTTATCTTTATCAAATCATCATCATCATGATCAAAGTCAATGTAAAAAATACTAATAAAATCAAGACTAATAAAATTTAAATAATTACTAATTATATAATTTATATTTTGGTAAGGTATGTCTGCTTGCCTATTTATTGTATGTACCTGGTACATTGGGTATTTATAAAACTCCAAGCATAGCAGATGGATAATTAATTAATATTTCACATTTTTCACAATCACAAAGCAAATATCTACTCAACCTACTAACTACCTATTTACCTACTACATATCATTTCAATCTCAAATCAAAAATCAAATGCAAAAGATCTAACAAAAACAAAATTGATAAAAAAATTTGCATTTGCATAAAAGTTTTGGTAGGTAAGTTTTTTTTAGTTTTAAGTTACCCTTGCATTTTGCTATAAAATAAAATCTCAACGCTAAACCTTTATAGAATTTTGAGGGAGTCGAAATTATTTTAAAGAATTTAAAATAAAAAAATTCAATTTTTTTTCGTTTTTTTCTTTCTAATTTTTAGTTTTAATTTTTCTATTTTTATTTTATAATTAATTTGATTTCGATTCTAATTTCTAACTAAATTAACTTCTAAAAACCTAAATTCTAGTTTATTAATCTAATTTAAAATAACTCTATAAATGTAATTAGTAAATGGTATCAGTACTGTAGTAGAATAATTGATGTGCCTTAACTTAACTTAATTAAGTAAGTTACCTTTCAAAATTATGGAATATCATTATGAGTGAATTTGGACCTATTTATATTGGTAATTGAATTACAATTTACATATCATTTCATTTTTTTTTCATTTTAATATAAAACCTAATTTTTATAAGTTTTAAAGATCCTAAAATTACTAATTTTACCATTACTAGGATATTATATACAGTGTATTATGTTTATAAGAACAAGAACGTCGTAGTTTGTTCATTTTATTAATTTTAGTTTTTTCATTTATTTACGTGGGCGAAAGTAAGGCCAAAATTTGGTTTTTCAGGAATGAATTAAATGAATATTTTAGTTTGTTTAACTCTTAAAGTAATGGTATGTTAACTATTTTACATGGGTAATTAATTAGTATACTTGATAGCGTAGCGTACCTACTCCCTATTTACTAATTTAAATGTTTTGATTTTTTGATTTTGAACATCATTGACATTGACTTGCTTACTTACGCACAGGTACATACACAGCCAATAAGTAATGCAATGTCTATTCATTTAATTCAGCTTTGAAAATTTTTTTGACCTCCTAATTAAAATATTAATTAGGTAATTAGTAAATTAGAGTAAGCTGTGATTCAGTGTGTGTACTAATTGTGATGGCTAACTAAAATACCCACTACACTCTACACATACAAGTATCAAATACTACTAGAGTGAATTAGTAATTACCTATGTTTAGTTTATATGTAAAGTAGCTTCTTTTTCTTTTTGGTTGTTTAATTTTTTTTTGCTTTTTATATTCCCATTTTCCTTTTTAGTTGCTGGTTTCATATTTTTGCTATGTTTACTATACTACCTAAATCACCTTTATCAAAATTACCAAATTGCAAGAATCACAACTGCCAATCGACACCATCAACCACAAATTACCTTTATTCAAAGATTTATTGATGATTTGAACAGAGTATTGGATCTTTTTAACTGTAGAGGACAAGCAGGAGCAGTTGATCGGAGAAGACGAAGAGCAGCGAGACAAAATTATAATGGACGAGCTCATTATAATGGACAAAATAATTCTTTGCAAAATTTCCTCAATAGTTTGAGAAGAGGACCGTATGCAAATTTGGGTGAGATTTTTTTAATTTTTGACCTTTAATTAATCTACAAACATTTCTCCGGGCACTCGTACCGTTTCCGAGATAATTGAGGTCAAATATCAAAATACCTCAATTATCTCGGGAACGGGACGCTTTGATAAAAAACTGAGTCGATTGGCTATCTTTTTAATAAAATTTTTCCTCTAATTTAGACGATGATGTTACTCTTATTCCAAGGGTTGGAGAGAATATTGCGTTTAGAATTTATGTAATTCACCATCACACTTTCTATCTATAAATACATATATTTACCTAACTTTATTTATTTGTCTTTTATAAATCAAATCTTTATTTTATTTTTTATTTTATTATCTTATCTTATCTTAATAGATTCCAATTTCAATGAGAAGTCGAACTCAGCCTCAACAAACTCAAGATGAAATTAAAAATGAGATTATGTCTCTTTCAAATATCCAAATACTACCATTATTTGAGACTGGAGTTGGAGTTGGAGATTTCCAAGTTGCTTACATAAAAGAAGTACAGTTATATGAAGATATACTTTCACCTACAAATTCTGAGGATATTTTACATGTCAAATTCACAATTAAAATAGCCGGTTTGTACGGGATTTATATTAGTTATCAAGGAGCTAACATTCGAGGGTCAGGCGTACTGAGAGAATTTGAACCTGGACAAATTGACCTTAACGAATCTTCACTTATAAGAAATTCGGTTCGAATCAGTTCAATTTTCTAATTTTTATTTTTCAATTTCTAATTTCTAACTTACCTACCTAATTATTTTTCTAATTCTAATCTAAATTGAATTCTAAAAACCAAAATTCCAGCCATCAATTTTATGTGTTAATGGACAACCTTTTCAAGCAATAATAGAAACTAAAGATCGATTTGGGAATTATTGTCTTTCAGAAGATATCAATATTGCTCATTTTAATTTTGAATTATTTTATGAAGATGAAAGCTATTTTGAACCTTTTCATAATGGCTTAATTTGCACCTATTCTCCTGATTTTACTCAAAAGCATGTGAATATAAGATTGGAAATTGAAGTTTTAACTCCAGGATTATATAAAGGCAGACTCACTTTTCAAAATACAAATGTTCGAAATGGTTCATTCAATATTATTTGCCTCAGTTCGGATGAAAATGTGATATTTAAAAATAATCTCTTAACCTCAAATGTCGGATTGATGTATCTTGAAGCTAAACTACTTGTGTATGGAGATGATATCCAAAAGAAAAAAAGACTGGTTTATATATACCCTGCGCCAAAAATGCTCATTGTAAAAGAATTCTTCTTTAAATTGATACCTAGTAAATTGTCTACTTTTAGAATTTCAACATCTACAAAGGTAATAAATGAATATATATTTAAAATCTCTTTCATGTATTCTGATAACTTTTTTTGAACAATTTAGATCAAACATTTATTTTTGAATTCTGAAACAAAATGCTCAACTTTAGAAATCACAGAAAGGGGACAATTTAAAATTACAATTGAAATAGACGAAACGAATTGTAGAATACTTCTGGCCATATTCAATCATTATCTTGAAGCAAGGCTAGGTAGTTATTTTATTTTAAAAAATATTAAATTATTAAAAATATTAAAAATTCATTGCATCACATTAAAATAATATTTTTTTCTTCAGGTGGCACCGAGTCTTTCGAAAATAAAAAGAAATTCTTTTATAATGAATTGAAAAACACACAAGATCCCAATTTAAGAATTAAGAATCATGTTCTCCAACCAATATCAATTTCACGAGACTCGATAATTGACTCATCATTTATTCAAACAAGACATTTTAATCAAAAGGATTGGTGCTCAAAGTTTAAAATTCATTTTCAAGGTGAATTGGGAGCTGATGAAGGTACAAATTACAGATTAAAATTGATAAGTATTATTTACCTACTTAAAAATAAATTTAAAAAATAGGAGGCTTAAGAAAAGAATGGTTGGACAATTTTTGCAAGACTTTTTTTGAGAATAATCACAATGGTATGTTCTGTTCAATTGGTAACTCGAGACTTACTGTTCACCCAAATCCTAATAGAAGAGATAAATCGAACGTTAAACATTATGAATTGGCCGGTAAAATAGTCGGTAAATGTCTTTTTGAATCAGCTCATGGTGAATATTTTGTTCAAATGGTTAATGCACGATTCACAAGATCATTTCTAAGCCAGATACTCGGATTCTCACCCCATTATGAACACTTCAAACAAGATGATCCAGAATTGTACTCTACCAAAATTAAATACATATTAGAGTCGGACTCGATTGATTCAATGGATCTAACATTTACTGAAGAGGAGTACAATAATGGAAAATTAATTAAAACTGTTGACTTAGTAAGTATCTGATGCTGATGGTTTTTTTTAAGGATTATTTATAATAGACTTCTTTGTATGTATTTACATTTACAGTTACCAAATGGATCAAAAATTAAAGTAACAAATGAGAACAAAGAAAACTACTTAAATGCATTAGCTATATACAAATTAAATAAACGAATGGCCAAAGAAATTAGCGCATTTTTGAAGGGCTTACATTTAATTGTTCCTGAGCATTTGTTTTGCAACTTTGACGAAAATGAATTAGAGGTGAGCAAATTAAAAATATATTTCATTTACTGTACTGTAGATAAGATAGTATATTTTTACATTTATTTTATTTCAGATATTATTGTGTGGAAAGAGTGAGTTTAAATTAAATGACTTGAAGGATCATCATATTGTGACAACTTCTAACTCAAGTAAATGCCAATAATCAATGCATTTTCATTTTTTAAATCATTATGCAATACTAATTTAATTGTTTTATTTATAAAGTAATTAGTAAATTATTAACTTGGTTCTGGATTTCAATTGAAAATATGACTGAAGAAGAAAAGACTCGATTACTTCAATTTACCACAGGTACTTCAATATTACCGCAAGGTAATTTCAAGGAATTAAATCCAAAATTTAGAATTTCCTACGAGGTAAATAGTTTTCGACTACCTGTTGCACACACGTGCTTTAATGAAATCGTCCTATCTGACCACAAAAATTTTGAGGACTTTAACAAAGCTCTAAAACTCGCCATCAATGAGTGTTTAATATATGGTTTTAGTTAATCATAATAATAGGTACTTATATAATATGTGAGTCTTAATACTGATCTATTCAAATCAAATCAAATTAATTATAAGACGTTAAATTTCAAATGTTAGTATGTACTGTATTTACTAGTCTAGCTGTATCTACTCTTAAATCTTTCTACATAGAATTAAAAACATTTGGTATACTTTACCTACCGATTACTACCTATATTAGTTACCAACTTAATTGTTAAGAATTTGCTCAATGAACAAAATTAATATCGTAGGATACTACGGCTACGTATGCGGCTACGTGATACTTATTTACTAATACATAGTATGAAAACTTTATGTACCTTTTTTCTTTAGTGTTAAAGTTAAAATATAATAGGTATCTAAATCTTAAATACTTACCTACTTAATTTTCTATGTAAATGGCCATAAATCATCAACTAGGTACATAATGACTTTTTAATTATTTTATAGACATTTGTAAAGGTATCTTTACGAATCATATCAATAATCAATAATAATTATCAATATAATTATTTGACTTAGGTACATTATACATTTAATATACCTACTGTTGTTTGTATGTATGTACATTAAAGTTATATACCTAAAATAAAATAATTAATAACATTCCAATATTTCCTTATAAAAAAATAATTTGTACATATTTTATTTTACGTAGACAATATGTATTCTAATTTAATAAAATGAAAATATAATAATGGAGAACTGCAATTGATAAAAAATCAATAGATAAAAAATAATAAAGTAAAAAATAATTTTAAATTTTAAACAAAAAAAATCAGGTTTTCTGGACTGAACTGTTAAATTCAATCAGGGCAAGAGATAATTGGTAATTTATAGTTTTGTGCAAAGTTAATCTATTGATTATTAACATCCTAGGCCAAGGCTAAATTAGGTGTAGAATTTATTATACCTACTACTTACAGATTGCTATAATAATAAAAAAGGTTAAAATTGGTTAATGTTAAGTACCTAGTATGTAGATACTTACTATTTGAGTTATAGGCTGAGGCTTTATACCTATCGTACTTATCGATTAGTAAATATTACAATTTTTTCTAATGTACCCTATATCTATGTAACGGAGATATGTTCGAAAACTGAATACCAATTTCAGACCAATTTCGCTGTTCGCTTGACTTTTGTTTTGTTTTGTTTTGGCAAAGCGTTAAGATTTTTATCAAAATTTATAATCTACTTTACTTTATTATAAGAAATAATGAATTCATAACTGTCTGCACAAAAACAATGAAATCCGCGTTCACGGTATAACGATTATCACTATTACGAATTAAAAATGCAATTTGGGAGATCGAAAAAGCAATACCTAGACCTACCTATCATATACCTACTACAATAGTTATTACGGGATAATAATGGTACCTTAAGTATTTTTTTTTTATTTTTTATATCTTTTGATCGTTCTTCGTGAAAATTTTTAAAATCTCTATCGATCTTGAATTTTTAAGTAGTATGTATAATAGGTACTTATCTTATTTAAGGTACTCGTATAGTATCCTACGTCCTACCTATCTACTACTCCTTACGTCCTACTATCTACTATCTATACAATACCTAACCTACTCCAAAATAAGTTGTTACTCGTAATACATTCCTACTGAACCATTTTGTAATTTTTTTACAAATCCATACCTAAATATTATGTATGCACTTGCTTGATATTTATGATTTTTAGATGATTTAGAAGAAATGAGTAACCTGAAATCTGAAATAATTTATTGGAGCTTTCATTTAGATTGACATCAAACCCAACTCAATAATTGGAAATCACTTCGGCTTGATAAATTACCTATATCCTATTTATCAAAAAGTTAAATCTAGTCTAGGCATGTATAGCAAGTTCTTCAATGTTTAATTTTTACCTTTTACATATTTTGGCTTTAAAAATTAGTTATTTACTTTGAAATCAATACTACTTTTATGTATTACAGGCTATAGGTACTGCTTTGAGATTGAGAAATTCAGATACTACGAGTAGGATATACTAATATAGTAAATTCTTTAGTAGGTAGATAATTAAATGCTTATAAAATTGTGCAAACATGAATGATAGACAAAAATAAAAATACTATAGGGTACTCGTATTTTATTAATACTCAATATATCATATTAATTATCAAATGGTGCGGGTGCCTAAGAATAAGTGAAGTAAGTATTTATAATTTTGCATTTTATTTTTGCACATCATGGCTTTTGAAGTTTTGAATTAGAATATCCAAACTCAAACGGCTAACCATTACCATGTTTAACATTTACTCTATTAGAATTAATATCTGCCTATAAGCATACCTGTCCTGTATACCTAATACCTACCTACATTATACATATATTAAATTAAAATATTTTTAAATATGAATAAACTCGAGTTTTTATTCTTTCCTTATAAGTTAAAATAAAATAAAATTTTTAGAATTAAAAAGAGATAAGACACTTTTTTAAGCGGTCGTGTTCTTTGAATCAAATTGAATCAAATAAATCTTTAAACATGACTAACGTTATCATCATTGAAAATGACGAATTTACCACGATTTTTGATGGCAATATGTGATAATTGGTCAACAGACAAGCTTCCTATTTCACTTTGTACTATAACTATAAATATTAATTTTTGCAAATGAATTGCGATTTACAAAAAGTTCATCAAAAGCTAATTTTATGAATAAATTTATGAAAACTCAATATACACACACGACTGAATATTTAAAAATTCTCCTTTAACAGGAAGTACCGGTACTACCTACTATGCAGTATTGTAGGGTACTACATAGTAAGTAGGTACCTAAGTATTACTTAAATATGTTCATTACTTATAAAATCATAAAAAGATTCACCAAATCAAATCAAACATAAACATTTTCTTTGACATTGACTTATGGCAAAAAAAATTGCTACTACATCATGTATTCCCAGGCCAGGATTAGGTTTAGAAAGATAAAGCGAAATCAAAGATTAGTCAAAGAAAAAATACAAAATTAAAATTTTTTATATTCAAAACAACAGGTAACGTAAGGTTACTAAAGACAAGCCTTTTGCTTGCTTGGTTTAAAGATTAAATTAAAACCGACTTGATTTTAATCAAATCTGTTGTTTTTTCTATATTTTTTCAAAATCTTGGAAATTTTATTGAACTTGAACTTGAAAAATGGGGTTTATTTCATTTTTAGAGATTATAAAGCTTATACTGTAGAAAAAAAATTTAAAAAAGCAAGTTGGAAAATATTGTCTAGTACCAGCACTTGTAAGTTGTAACGCACGTGTAAATGTAAAATTTACAATAAAATATTCATTTTATCATTTTTGACTGGAAATTCGTTTCACAATATGAAATTTAAGTTTTACAAGTTATACCTACCAAGTCTTTAGTACTAAAGCCCTATGAAGTGCCTTTAAATTTTGAAATTAGTATCAAGAATTTGGCAAAATGATTGCTCGTAGTGTAAAATATTAAGAATTAAGATGTATCCTACCTATTGGTATAAGGTACGAACATTATAATCATAATTCTAAATTTTAACTTAAATAGGTACTTACTAGTATGTACTTGTACATTATAAACAACAATATATAGAATTTATGATAGTTTTATAAAAAGTAAAATCTCGTTAAATTTTATGATTATATGTTTGTAAAGTGAGTAAATAATATGTAATTAAAAAATGAAATGATACCTTCTGAACATATTTCTGTACTTGAATATTAGATACCTATATCATATGCTTACTCAATTATAACCAATTAGTAAGATTTTTTCCATAACTTATAAACAGAGTTCTGTTTAAACATCCTGCAATGATATGTTTATGTAACTATCCAGTTTCTTTATAGAAAAAAATTTATGGATTTTTCCACAAATTTTTAAATACAAGGTGTAAAAAATAATGAGCATAGCTTGTAATTTGAAAAAATATTGGAAAGTGTATAATTTCAAACTTTAAACTTCTGCTGCTGTAAAATTTTAATTTGCTTTCATTAAAATTTGCTTTGTTTAAAAAATAATACATATAAGACCAATTTATGCAACTAATGAGAATGATTTTAAATTTTTTTGCAAATTTCGAAATCCAAGAGCATGACCTTTTTTAAGTTGTTTGTTTTATTTTATGCTTTACTATACTACATTACATATAGTACTTATATGCAGGTACTTGTAATAAGAAAAAATAAAATAAGCTCATCCATGGATCACAAATTCTGCTTTACAATTACTTATGGTTAAAAGCGTGAAAGGATCATTTTATTAAGAATTTAAAAGCCTCCGAGTATAAAATTGTTATGTAAAAAGGTAGGCAAAATGGCTTTTTCGGTAGTTTAAAGTGTTGAAAATCAGTTAAAAATTTGGCCAAGGATGCTGATGCATCTGTATGTGCAATATATAATTTCTAGAGATTCTTATGAGATATTTGTAGAGTGAATACAGAATAGTAGTAAAAATTTAAGAATCCTTTTAAAAACTCGGGGTGCGAAAAAGACAGATAAGATCGTCTCATCTCATCATAAAGATTACCTGTATTAAGTATTTAAAGAATATAAAAAAGTAAATAAATGCTTGGAATCTTGAGATTTGAGATGCTTTTGATCGTGTGAAGATCTTGAAGTATTTAGATAGATGAGATTATATAAACTTGATACGAATTGAATAGTTTATTCGAGATACGAATTGTATGAAAAAATAATAAAAAAAGCAATGATTTTGCAACTGTCGAAGGAATTGCAAAAAATAATAAAAATTGTACAGCATAGCATAAAGTAAGTAGAGAGAGATTTCAGTTTCAAATCCATTTTGACAAAAAAAAATAAAAACGGATGAGTTTAATAGCTTTTTTATCAAAATTCCGAGGAAAAATTCTAATTTATATTCCTTTCATCATCATAAAATAATCAGTAGGGAGATATCTTCTATAGGGTTGGCATTTTGATGGTCGTTGACCATGACCATGATAAGTTGAGACACTTTTTTTAAAAGTGACATATTTCCCTACCAGTAATTTAGTATCAAACTTTTCTTTTTACATACATAGAATTGGTTAATACTCGTATTATAGGTATTCTTAGGTATATTATGCAGTTGGTTCAAAGGAAATCAATGATTTGGCTATTTTATTTCGAAAGAAAAAATTATAGGTTTTCACACTTGAAAGAGTTATTCAGCTCTCTTTGAAGACTTTGTCATTTTTATTGTAGGTATATCTATAAGTATAATAAGTAAAAGTACCAGTAAATATGCAAATGTATCGAGAAATTGGTTGGTCATTTCAGCCAAGATTACAGTTTAAACATATATTATATTATGTAGATGTACTATAGCTATGTTTTATTTCTTCCGCATGAATTTTTTATGATATGATTCATTTCATAAAATTCAATGACATGACAAATTATTCTGAAATGAACATGAAAAAATTATTTTGAAAATAGTAATTAGTGATAAAAGTGTGATTAGGTATGTCATTATTCGCTTACTTGAAACAATGCCTATGCTCTGTAACTCTGAAAAATCTTTGTCAATGCTACTATGACTAATAGTAAGCTATGGAAAATTTTACTTACTACTATAAGAACTATGTAGGCACCTTGACTTAAACCAATTTATAACAATTTTTTAAGAATTCGAGATACGAGATAAACGTTTAAATAGGATATTTCTTCCCTCTTAAGTGTATTTACCATGTGTTTTGATTGTCAATATCCGTAGTACTTATGTATTCTTGAAAATTGAATAGAAATTCATTAAAAGTCCCCTTAAATTTTAAGGTATCAAGCATATCAAATCTTTAACAATACACATAATTTGTCGTAAAAAATTGATTTTATTGATTTATTAGTATCTATATTTTTTAAAAATTGAGATTTTTTATACAATTCAATAGTAGTAGGTATATGATTTTATACTATTTTTTAACCATTTATTTAAGTCATTTAAAAGTACCTTATTATGTAATATATGAATGCATCTTAATCTATTGATAATGAAAAATAAATTTCCTCTTCACAAAATTAGCATTGAATTCAATTTTTCTTTGAGCCTGTAAAAACTACTTACTCTATTAACTATTTCTATCTGTAAATATTTGAAATATTTATAGTTGTACAGTACGTCCTTCCCTTTTATAACACGACCAAAATAATGACATATGGTTTTTATTACTCAAATTCAAATACATAGGGTAACTAACATACATACACACGTGTCTCCTTATTAGCTAACTTTATGCACTATGATCAAATACAAAAACAAAATACCCGTTACAAATATTTATCAGGATGACCGAACTAAATTAGTAGTACTCTGTACTTATAATTTACTACTAATATGTATATTGAATTCATTTATGAGAATGAGGTAATATAAATTATAAAAATATTCAAAATATTTTGATAAACATAATTATGTAATTGGATGAACCAAGTGAGAATTGACCTACATGATAGTTTATGGACCGACATTTTATAAGGACAATTCCATTAAGATTTTAATCTGTTTCTAATTTAAATTTAATTATTAAGTCGCATATGAGCAAGTGATATGATGGGAATAAGAAATAGTGTAAAATATCAGTAACAGTACAATGCAAAGGAAATGATATAATAAAATCCGTTTGACTTACTTTTTTTCCAGACCTAGAACTTGAAAGCCAAATGCATATTATTATTATGTAAAAAGTAGAACATCAAAACTTTTTTTTTATAAAAATCATGTAAACAAGTGTCATTAAATTATAAATGAATGAAAAATAGGCTTTATTTGTATAAAAATTCAAAGATTTTCGTGATATCAGTATGGGTACTTCTGTTCTGTTTACTCCGTAATGTAAGGTATAGTTATCCTATAAACACGGATTTAAAATATTTTTAAAAGAAATAACTGATTCCTTTATATGATTTTTTTATAGATAGTTTAGTATCCGCGTATAGTTGTATGGAAGTAATGAGAAGTTTTGAGAAATTTATGTCAATTGGTCATGCCTAGATGATTCCTCACTCACGTGTAATTAATATCAATTTATTCATAAGATTTTTTATTTTCGTATGTAACAAATCATCGAATGAGCTTTTTAATGGGTGAATTATTCTTTTGGAAATATTTCTGAGGCTTTGACTCTGATTCTACTGATACATAGGTATTACTGAATTTGATCGAATCAAAGTTTTATTCAATGAATATTAAACTTCTGGGCAAAGTTGAGAATGAGGAAACCTTTGTCAAGTTCCGGCATTATAAAAATTTGATAGAGTAAATTAGCAAAGGAATAAAATTACCGTCAGTGATTTTAATTTTCTGTACAAAAGGATCCATACATTTCAAGCAAATCGAATTACTTGAAAAAAGTTTAAATCCGAACATATAGGTACTCTTAATTGTAATATTAGTCCTAATTTATCTAAAATGCCTATTTTAAACGGCAATATACTTTTAAATGCTTAACTGTACATAGTTTTAATTTAATCTTAAATCGCCTAATAAATAACACATAAAAAATTCGAATTTTTGAATTTTTTCTTGAAAATATTCTGGCATATAATAAGTAAAATATTACTTAAAATATCTATCTTATCATGCCAGCCTTCATTCAAGCCCTAAAATTACCGACAAAAATGCTATTAAATTGAAATCTCAAAATTATTTTAAACCCGAATTTTAACATGTTCAATGAGTTTAATAATAAAAACTTTGTAACAAAATGATCTCGTTGTGAGCAATATGAAAAATAAAAATCCTATCTGAAATCTGAAGTCAATGTATAAAAGTAAAAAATTTAGGCACAGATACTTTACGGTAAGATCAAGAATGTTAAAACAAAAATGTGCAAAACATTACAGTACTGCAGTATATTACCATATTATTCACTATAGAATAGGTCTATAACATTAGTAGTTAGTTGCCAAAATTCTAACACATATTGAACTTTTGTTTCGATTTATAGTAGATACTACTAGACTAAGGTACCTAATATAACAATTAAGACAATGGATTGAAAAATATCGTGATATATAGATTTAAAACTCA
>JAQIXA010003717.1:0-13222 GCA_034699045.1 Nanhermannia cf. coronata Gr-Ori-00579
CCATCCCTAATGGTAGGTTAACTCACCATATGTCCAGATATTTGATCCAAGGACTCCATGTAAAAAGGTTACCTTGTTAGAATCAAATGGTTTTCAGATCAATTTCATATCTTTACTTGTTTAAAAATCAGATCTGGTTTTTACTATATTAAGGCCTTAACATATTCTCCATATACTTCTGTTACACCTAATTAGAAAATTTTTAAAAGCATACCCCACATCGTATATTGCAGATTTCCGAAAGAAATTTTTGATAGATATTTTCGTTTTTCTTTGATAAAAGACCATAAACCAAAGGGACCGATATCCTAATTTCTTGGCCGCCAGGTAGACTTTTTTGAAGTAAGCCATGGACCGAATAAACTTGCTTGTATTGACTTGGGCAGGAATAGAATGTCCCATCCATTAACCAGACATTACACAATGAAAGAATCTACATAAATATGAAATCAAAATTAAATATAAATAATTTATCTTCAATTTGTACTATAGATTCATTAGCAAATTACTTACCTTTAAGCTAGATTTTGACGCATAAATCAATAATTCATTGTCTTGATATTGTAGAAATTCTTTACCCTTGACAGTTTTCTTTAATTTCTCAGGAATGGCAAAATTTTTACAATCCATAGGATTCTTGGGAAATTCTGAATGACACCTTCTCCAACGATTTATATTATTTTTGATCAAAGCTTCATGTGGTAAAAATTCCTCAAAATCTTCAGAAATGCTTTCTTTTGCCTTTGCTATAACTTGATTTGTCTTTAAATTTTTGTCTTTAAGAGCAATTGATTTGGAATTAGACCTAAAAACTTCCTCTTCAACTCTAAAAATTTTAATTTATTTACTTAATTGTCATTAAAAAAATTTTGAGTCTTACCTTTGCAATTCAGGATCGTGATTATGACCAGTTTTACCGATTTTGAATTCTCCAGAAACAATATTTTCCAAAACAGATCCAGAACATGGTCTTTTTTCACATCTCCAACGAAAACTTTTCGAATTAGTTTCTTTAATTACGTATAAATAGTTTTCATAAATTAATTTTGGTTTTCCTTTTTGAGTAGTAATTTTGAGAGCCATTTTGTGAAAGGTTATCCTTGAACTAATCCGAAACTTGGACTACACAAAGAATGCTAAAAGGCTGATTACAGGCTGAATAGTAAAATATTTTATACTCGTACCATTTAAATTTTTTCTGATTATTTTTATACAAATCATGAGATATGTAAATGTAAATGTAGGATATTGATTTGATAAGTAAATTACATTGGTAATAGATAATTTCCTTATGAAAACCGGGCTTTAAAACCATTTATATATTTCTATTTCAAATACTTATACTTACTAGGATTGTTAAAGATATTTGGGCCTTTTCAACTTTGTCCGTCTGTCTGTTAGGCATAGTTTTTATACGTATTAGGATAGAATGCATTTTTAACTGTACGAGAATGTGAATCGACTATCGAAATATAGATACTTTAGATTTAGATTTTAACATTGGTAAAAGATAAATTCTTCGGGAAAACTTGTCTTAAAAACATTTTATATTTTATCAAAATTCTAAATTTTAAAAAAAATGGGACCGGTCCATTCTTGCACCGTTCCATTCTTGCACCGGTCCATTCTTGCACCGGTCCTAAAGAAACCGGTCCGATATTACCGGATTCGATCCTGACTACTCATATATTGAAAGTAGTAGTAGAAATCAAAAATCAAACTTATTAAGCCTAGTTTTATAGAGCTAGCTTTTAGAATCGGTCAGTGTGAATTCTAAATTTATTGATAATTTCAATCAGGATTGATTCGAAATTTTGAAAATCCGAAAGGTCTGACGAGTACTAATCGTAAGCTACATTTTCTAAGTTTTTTTGAGAGTTTTTTTTAAAGAAATCTCAAACGATAAAAGATACACTACATGTACATACTTGGTACTTGGTGGTATAATTGTAGTAGTGTATAGTGTTCAATTATTGAGGAATTGATAAGCAGATTTGTTCTAGCATTTTGAGAACCGGTCTGTGTAAATTCTGACAGTTTTTTGCGATTTTAATCTAAATAGAATTGAAATTTAGAAATCCGATTAGTACTACAGGTAACTAGCTACCTTGCTACTTTTTCGAAGTTTTTTTTGCGGATATTTCGAAATCCAAGCCTACTAACTACAGTTGTATTAGTAGAGAGCATCAAAAATCGGAAATTTTTGGATTTTTGAAATCCTAGTGTTTACTACATAGAAGTTTTGAGAAATTTCAATCTGGACTGATTTGAAATTTTGGAATTAATTTGAAAAGAAATGAAACCCTATTTTTAGAAGCTTTTACGCGAATTTTAAATACATACTTTACCTTTAATATAATACATATATAGTAAAGTTTACTGCACTCAATTTACTTTCCTTATTAAATAATAAATTACAAAAAAATATATACCATATAATAGTGAGTAAGTAAGTATATACCTTACTTATTTTTATTAAGTATTAAATACTATTTTTATTTAGGTATAATATTATAATTATTAAATTCTTTATTAAATACCCCATTTTTTAACTAGACTACAAATTCTGATATATAATGTAGAGCAGTATTTACTTACATTTAATTAATTAAACTTTAGTTTTATATATTTATTATATACCCATTATATTATACTACTAATATTTGAGTAATTTTAGATTATTTGGATAGGTACACCTCTAGATAGGTATGAATAGTTAGAGTTAGATTGTAATTATGTAATGCTAATAAGTATTTGGATTGATCACTTTAAATATAAAGCCTGCTAGTTATTTATCTTTACACACAAAAAATCTAATAGCATCAAACTTTATCTTTCTCTTGCTCTACTTTTATATTACTTGATCCTGCTTCAATATTTTTCTCTTCCAGTTGACCAATTTTCTTTTTTAATAATTCATTCTTTTCCTCTAATACTAATATTTGTAGACGTTGGAGTTCTATATTTGTCTGCAAACTCAATTGGTCTTGTTCATTTCTCTTTGCCATATCTTCAACCATGGTTTTTAATTGAACAATTGACTCTCTCATTTCTTTATAAATTTTGCTCGCTTTCTTTTCCTTTTCCTAAAATTAAAAAAAAATCAGTCAATCAATTAATCGCTAAAAAAACCATTTCAAAAATATCTTATCTTCTAATTTAAAATTGAAATATGTACTAATGTACTGAAAGCCTTGAGAATATAGAAATTAAACTAATGCTCCGGCATTTTTATAATCAAAAGTAAATGATAACAGAACTAAATTTAACTTAAAAAATGAACAAGTATGTTTAAATTATGTCTGTACTTGTAGATATGGAAAAATCTCAATGGATTTCCAGAAAGTTCAAAGATTATAAATATGTATACCTAAACTTAAAACAATCAAGAATATAGATAAAAATCCTCCTGAAAGTTGAAAAAACTAGACTTGATATGACACTATATTCCTTTGAATTATTTTAATCTAGGAACTTTAACCAGATTTCAGATATCTGGGTTGGAAGATTATAGGTAAGGTTGATACTAGCCATATACATACTATACAAAATATTATCTAAAATTCAATTCTGATAAAAATTATATCTTTCCTAGTTTTAGCTTACAAGCTAAAGCTATAAAAACGATGACCAATAATATCAATACTCGTAAAAACAACAAGTTGAAGGCTTTTCATGCAATAGATACAAAAAAAAATTTTATGATTCATATTTTTGACAATACATATCCCCCATGGGCATGTTATAAAAATTTCTCACCTCTAAATCTGTTGTTAAATTTGAAGTACCACTTGTACTTGAACTTGCACATTCTGTGGAAATTCCTTGGAACTTTTTAGGTAGAATGACCTTTTTGCAGCCCCTTTTAACGTTGATCTGCAAATATTCAAAAAAAATAAATATAAGTATGTACGTCACTTCATTATACTGCAGGGTTTTCCATTTATTTAAGGCGAAATTTTTTTAAGCTTGAGAAACTCATATTTTAACAATTGAGACATGCATTTTGATGAAAATTAAACGGATATCACGAATCTGGAAACAATTTTATGATAAGATGAACATGTCAAATGTTATTGAACTTTTAAATAAAATAAAAGAGTAAAATCACGTGTAATTTTTGACTATAAGATTCGTGATCCAAATGGTTATCCCATCAATTTTACAATCAATTCAAATCTCACATTGTTAAAATATCTGAGTTTCTTACATTATAATACGACCAAAAAATATTTGAAATTTTTAGTCATAGATAAATGGAAAAACATGTACATACAGATATAGGTGTATAACTTTTGAATAAAAATTAGTCTAACCTTTGAAGGGGAGGACGTTATTAATTGAGATGACATTACTTGAACTTTATTCTTTTTACCAAAGGCTTTAGTTTCTTGGATACTTGCCCTTTCTTGATTAGAAATTAATACAATTGAATCGACCAGTATATCCTGGAAAAAAATATACAAATTAGGTTACAATTTTTTCAAATAAGTTGATATTTTTATAAAGAAAAAGACATTCTTTTTTATTATTACCTGAGGAATATTAAAAGGACCTAGGATTTTTCCTTTGTTAAAAAAATATTTCACACATTCAATACTAAAATTATAAAAAAATTATATAAAATATATAATTCAGCAATCATAAAATAAATAAACTTACTGAATCATTGATTCCCTAGAATCATTTTCAAATTCATAAGTGCAAAAACTGCAAATATCTTCATTCCTATCACTTATTGTAGCAAAAAGTGACTTACTCTTGCATGCAATGCTGAAATTTTTAAAAAAAAACACACATTACATTACATCTGCTCTAAAATTTTGTTCATCTAATAAAATATTTGATAGATAATCTGATTTCAAGCCTTATATCTGTACTCAGGGCAAGGGATTCTAGGTTTTTTAGGTTTTTTAGGTTTTTAAACCTAAACTGGCTAAAATTGTGAATATTTTGAGCTTTTTTTGCCATTTTTGTTCAATTTGACCTTATTTACTCTGCAGAATTTTTGAAAATACAAAATTTTTTTAATAAATATTTGACTAAATTCATAATTTAAAAAAAAACATTTTAATTTCATTTTAGTGTTAAGTTTTAAAAGATTCCAAATTCTATCATCTCAAAAAATAGTCAAGAAAAATTCTTAAAAAATGTTTAAAAATTGAAAAGGTAGTTTTAAGGCCAAAAATATTTTAGGTTTAGTCACCTAAATTGCTATTTTTTAAAGTTTAATCATCTAAAAGACTAGTTTTTTAGAACCTTTTAGGTACCTAAACAGGCATTTTTAACAACCTAAAATCCCTTGCCCTGGTTATAACAGGTCCAAGTCTCATAAATGAAAAATTTATAAAGGAAGTAAGTAGGTACCTACTTAAAAGTAAGTACCTACAATATAAAATTGTAGATTAATTCTAAAATAAAAATTATAAGTAAGGACCAAAAGTAGGGCTTACATGTGGCTCGAATCTAATTTCGTATATTTTTTACAAAAGCAGACAAGACTCTGTGTTATCTCTGATTTAATTGATTTCTAAAAAAGGACATAGATATTAGATATTTAGAATTTAAAATAATAAAATATTTTTTAAATCTTGAAAAGCTACTTGCTTATGTATAATAATATTAATTTAATAATATTGTAAATACTTACGACATTTTTGGTCCTTTTATTTTCTTGGGTACGAGTATAAAGAATATTTTTGAAAAGATCAACTTTATCCTTCTCATTCTCAATGTCACGATATGTTGTCAACTCCTCATGGTTAATAAGCTAATAAAAATTATAATCATTAAAATAATGCAAATTTTTAAATTAAATTTCTCCTGATAGGGGAAATCGTATTATAAATGTAACAGAGGTCAACTTTTAGTACTAAAAGAGAGCTTATGGTTGAATTGGTTAATTTTTTAAGAGGTCAAAAATGTCAAGAAACACTTGTCTCTAAATGTAAGTTAGTTTTTAAATGTGACAAAATCTTGGATTTCAGCCCTGACCTAATCTCACGATCACAACTCTATATTTTTTAGAGAAATAATTTAGGTACATATCACAATTTATTGTAAAAATAACTATTTCTAGTCTACCTAATAACAATTTAGAGCTATAGTACCCAGAATTTCTGTCTGGTTTTTATCCAGTATGTATTCTTATCACAAATTTTTATTTTGAAATCTTAAATTATTCTCAAACAGCGATGAAAACTGGGATTTCAAAGTGAAAATTTCAATTTTGGAATTCTAAATTTTTCTTAAATGGATGATTTCGAATCGAAGACTAATGAGAATATTACGAATTGAAAAAAACTCTCCATTTTGTCCTAAATATTTTAAGAAATTCATTTGGATTTTATTTAAAAAAAGACCCAAAAACCTATCAAAATAAGAAAACTGGTCTCTGAAATACCATATTTTGACAATATTTTATCATGATATATTTATATATGTAGGTAGTAGGTACAAATGTAAAGTAAAATGGATGTTTAGTAGCTATTTTCTGTATACCTATACCTACCTTAAAAGATTAATATAATTATATGATACCTATTTTAGTTTTGAGTATTTTGAATTTCCAAAATTCAATTTGATTTTAAATTTTAGAGTACCCTACCTGTTTTTAATTAGAAAGGCTAAAAAATTTCCAAAATTATGCAAAATAAGCAAGTTCTGATTGTAATTTTTGCTTTTAGCTATCTCAAAAACACGAAATGTAACCTAATTTGGATGTTATTTGATCATAATATCTGTGAAAATTTTAGAAATTTTGAAGATTTGTAAGATTTTAAAATATTTCGAAATTTTTCTCAAAGATATTTAATTCTAATAAAATTTATGACCACTCAGTTCTCAGCCTAAAATGATTCTTCAAAATAAATTCTGACTATTAAATAACTGTCCAGTTTGAAACCTTTATTTAGTCTAGAATAATTTATGTAGTTAAGTACTAGATATTTAAAGTATCCTACTATACAGTAATGAGATAAGCATATTTTAGCTTGAATTTAAATGTAAATCACGATTTAAATTTTGTAATCTAGTTTAGTCAAAATGTCTATACTTGATTGTAGAATAATAATGATAAGTCATAATCTAGTCTAGTCTATGTATTTGATATCGATAATTAGGTTTTAGGATTTATTTCAAAAAGTACAAAATCAAGATCAAGTCTTTAAAACTCTTTAAACATTTTAAAAAGGATTTTCTTCTAAAAGATAAACTCGACTAATCGAGTTTAACTCGATTTTGAATCCAAGGCTGAATCTAACGCGTTATCTCATAAATCAAATGAATATAAATGAATCAAAATTCTTTAAAATCTTTCAAAAACTATATTAGATAGGTATACATACTACTAAACTAATACTACCTGATACTTATGATAAGAATAGCTATAATAAAATGTATAGTAGACAAGTTAAGCACTACTTGGTTCTATAAAGTTTCTCGAAAAATTAAAAATGTCATGCTAGATTTCGCAAAATTAAACCGTGAATTGTCAGTAGTATAGAGAAATTGAACTTAATTCCACATGGTAAAGGTTAACCTGTAACTTCATTAATCTACAAATTACAACAGGAAAAAGTTTTTGGGGCTACTTCTATTCTATAGTAATTGCCAATTATTTTCTAATTTTACTATTATTAAGTACCTTGTTAGAGATCACTTTAAAACTTAAAGGATATCCACTTAATAATGCAAATGAAAGTGCAGAATTATCAAATTCTTTCAAAATATCAATTGATTTGACAGCATAATCTTGAAACTTCGATTTGAACTCATCATAAAAGACATCCTCTACCTTGATTATCATTTCAGCAATATTTTTGACGTTAATTAAATCTATAAAATACAAAAAAAAAACATATTACATTATACCTATAACTATACATGTACTCTAAAGATAAGTATACACTTCAACGTTTATAAAAAAAATTAGTATAAAAAATCAAAAATTTCTTACGGTCTTCATCATTGAATAACATTTCATCTTGATAGTGGACATTATCAGTGATGCTTTTATCATGATTACGAATTATAACAGTGAGCAAGTTATTAATAAAACGAATTCTGTAGCATTTAACCCGGAAACCGGCCATTATTCCAACTTGACCTATCAAAAATATAAAATATATTTATAAATTACAAATGGGTATACCTTAATAGTGAAACAAGCTTGCCAAATTCTCAAAAACAGAATTTGAAATTCGGCAGATTTTGAGATTTTTGACTTTATTTTTTGATTTTAGTTAAGTTACTATACATATACCTATGTATAAGCAATACATCATGCATGCAAAATTTTTAGGGCAATAGATTTTAGGCTTTTTAGGTTTTTAATCTAAATTAACTTTTAAAAACAAAGTTGGATTTTGGGGATTTTTAGGTTTTTAATCCTCAAACTGACTAAAATGGTCAAAATTTCAGTTTTTAATGATAATTTAAGGCATTTTGATAAAACAAATTTGCATAAAAAGGATATTAGTCAAATGCTGCAAAAATTATAAAAAAATAATTTGTTTTTTTTATTCGTGTTGGTTTTGATTTTAAGATTTGCTACTCGTATTAAATCCAAACTTTGAATACAAGAATATATACAGAAATTGAAAAATAAAACTCAAATTTTTTTAAAGTGAATATAAATGGAATGCATAATATATAGGTATTGTATTTTGAGAAATTGTTTTAAGGTTTAGTCACCTAAATTGATATTTTTTTACGTTTTAGTCGCCTAAATTACTAGTTTTTTAGAGGTTTTTAGGTACCTAAATATCCATTTTTAACAACCTGAAATCTCTTGCCCTGATACTGATTATGAAAATAATAAAGATTTTTTTTAATTTACTCTGCTTTGTTTTGATAATATTAATCTGCTGGACAACTTCGTTCACACAAGCTCCAGTCTCAGCGAAATTTGTAGCTGATGTTGAACCTGACCCTGCTGCTAAATATTCTTTGGGTATGCTCGTAGTATTACCAGAATCTAACAAAGTAAGATCATCCTCTATAGTTGAGTGTGAGTGTGTAGAACCTGAAGATGAATTTGATTTTGGAAAGTTTTCATTTTGAGCATTATTGAATTGAGGTGATATTGGTGAAAATTCTTCGACCATTTCAACTGGAATTTTATCATCAGTTCCTCCAACACCCATTTCCAGCAGATCCAGGTTGCTGGCTAAATTTTTGTTCATATAAGAGGGAGTTTTTGAAACTTCACCAGAGCTAGAGTCCATCATAGCAATATTATCTCTTGCTTGCGAAGACTCTTTACTTTGCGAATACATCTGAAAAGCAAAAAAAATTGAATTAAAAAATACATAAAGTATTCAAGATAGAAAAACATTATTTTGTAATACATAATATCTAAGTACCTAACAATGCGGAAAATTTTTGATAGTATTAACCTACCCATACCATACCATACAATGCCATACCATAGGTTTGATAAATTGAACAGACAACTTGTAGGTAGGACTTAATTTAAGTAGGTACCCTACATATTATAAGTATGAATAATATTGGTATAAAATGTACCTATATGTAGGGTACTTGTGATTATAAACCTACTTTAAGTATTTATTTAGTGTATTCCATAGTACATACTAATTTTGTCCAAGGGGTAGATTTGGGATAGTTTGGACATATTTTTGAAATTTGAACAACTAAATAAGTTGTAATTATTTAGGTACATACGAGTAATACCAACATACTGATATGTACTGAAATTTTTATACCTATATACATAGTATAGAGATAGTCTCAAGTAGGTAATTTTACTTCAAATGAGCAAAAAAACAAACTGTTTAAATTTCAAAATCTTAACTCTCGCTATAATAGTAGTCTAACCACCATACATACTCAGGAACAAAATAAATTGTCCAGCAGAATTACATTTTAATATCTCGAAATCTCGATAATTTGAACAAAATAAGCTACAATATTTGTTCGAATTATCCCTAATCTACCCCTATAACACACTTTTTTAATATCTATAATAATATTTAACCTACTAATCCTAAATTAAGTACCTTTCATTCTTTATTTTCTTGCATTTATACATTTAGAAAAGGTTTCACGATTCTTAATAAAGAATGAAAAGGTTAGTTTTATGCATTCATTCATATACCTATTATACCTATGTAAAAAGGTAAAGGAGTGGAACTAATACAAAAAGTCCAGATAAAAAATGAATAAAAAATATCACAAGGATTCATTTTATAACTTAAATTTCGAATCACTCGTTTCTTTTGCCTACTTTCCGGATAAAATAAACTTGAAAAAAATGAACAAAAGATTTGCTAGACATTTAAAACATACACACCCGGATCTAGGTAATATAATTACCTAGATAAGTCAAATTATGCTTTTTGAATATATCAACATTTAGATTTTATCATTGTATACGATAGTTGCATGGTATGCATGGATATTGTAAGGGATTGTGCATTTAAAAGTAATTGATTAATTATAGATACCTCTACTTTTAGTATTTACAGATAGTACGATAATTGGGTCTGCGGAGTCTGAGGCTGATTGTCAACGTCCACTTTTGACTTGATAAAACTTACCTAGCTCTAGGCTCTAGCTAGGTATAATATTAGTAATATAAATACCTATATAAGTACCCTATTCTATAAGCTTGTCAAGCGTATGTAAATCTCTACATTTAAATTAAACTATTTTTTTAAAAATCGTACATAAAGTATACTTTAAGTAGATAACCTTTTGCCTATAATTAATCATCAACTTTTAAATGCACATTACCTTATAATATTCATGCATGCCATACAGCTACATTATATACAATGATAAAATCTAAGGCTGATATATTCAAAAGCATTTAACTTATCTTAGGTATATTTAGGTATATGTACTATCTAGGTAAATTTGGTATATGAATACTTTGTAAATGCACAAAACTATTCTATTTACTCTCATATAAAGAAACCTCTCTCAAATTAAATCCGATTTTTTTGTTCTTTAAGAAACACTAATTTAAATGTATATATAGGTATGTATAGTTGCTCTAGCCATTAAAGTTTTAAGGATTTATTAAAATTTTAAGATAGGTACTTACTTATTGTACAGGATTATCTTGAAAAAATAGAAAAATGTGCAGCAGTGCAGTAGTAGTAAATCGTACGAGTTTCAAATTATAGGTTTAACAACTTTTAAAAGTCACTTATAAATTATCTTAATGATGTGCTTGAGAAGTTAATTGTAAAGTAGGTGCATGTATTTAACTTTTGGTCTTTATTGTGTTTTTAGCTGACTACTGGCACACTGGTATACGGTAACTGGAATTCTCCAAATCTCCGATTTCTTTTTTAAAAATGCACTTTTGTCTATTATGTTACCATACAGTATCTTATCTATCTATTGTATAAAAATCTAAATAAGAGTTTTTGTGATGAAACAGTCAATTATTTGGTACAAAAAGTTCTTAAACATACAAAATATTTAGATGCCTATAAGATATTGTAGAAGCCTTTTTTGAAACCACAAAATTCAAAATGTTGTTCTTGCCTTTAAAGTCAAATGACTTCGAGACCTATACCTACAGTTATTGCACTCAAAATCTTAAACAAAATCCTTATATGTATCACAAAAGTTGAATTAAAAATTTTGAAATTATAATATTTTTCAGTACAAACTAGTAAGTTTGGATTTTATATAAAAAGACTATCAATTAATAAATTACTTTTTGGCACTAGATTGAATTGAAACTTCTTTTATTTTCAAAATTTTTGAGATTTTTAGGACTCAAATTGTACTTATTAAATTGTAGGGTCGACTCAATAGACCGAAAAGATTGGATAGACTTTTTTTTGGAATTTAAAAAAATATCCAAGAATTTTGAGCTCTCTGGATTCTTGATAGGACAAGAGCTAGATATTGACTGCATAGAAAGGTGTATTTTCAAATTAAATGGATAAATATGTTGGGGGTATTTCTGGAGCTGACAATCAAATACATAGTGAAATCCTTCTATAGCTCAAATCATATCATATTAAGTACCCTACCTACTTATATTTTGTAAATCTACAAATACTGGTATGTATTTTGAATGGGAGGGGAGTTTGGATTTAGATAGGATCTGAACATCCAGTATTTATTATTTTACGATATATCTTGAAGCATACTAGCCGACCGACTTGCTTTCTTTGAAACCTATATACTTACTAAATAGTATGTACTCCGATTTAATCTCATCCCAATTTTGGTTGAATTTACCCCTATATTTTAGGTACAGGTTTACCCATGTATGAAATTGATCCAAAACTTTTTTAAATCATAACCTAAACTAAACTAAGGATAAGCTAAACAGAACTAAAATTTTTTTTAGGTTAATATCATACAAGTGTAAAGTTATAGATTAAAAAGGTATGGATAAATTCAACCAAAATAGGGATTAGATTCAACACAAGTCTTTTAATTTTACCCACACAGAAAAAGTCAACATTTATAATACAATATTAGACTTTTTCTAGGGATATATAATATTCGGCTTTCAGGCCTTTACGAGTTAAACCTCATATAAAGGCCAGAAAGCCAATTATCATCCCAAGTTATCCTTTATTAATTTAATTTGTAACCTTATCTTAAAGTCTCATAACTCTTCTAAAGGATGTCATCGGGTTTTAATGGGATCTCAGGCCTTTAAATGAGGTTTAACAAAACAAGCCCAATATTATACCTTATCCTTTAAAAAGAGTTCAATTTTAGAATATATATTTATATCTAGACAATAGTTGAGTACGAATACCTTATAGAGAAATTTGTACCTAATTTTAAAAAATTAGTTACATAAATTTTTTATCTAATTGTAAGAAAAGTCATCATAATGTTATAATTATAATTATAACTACAAATTATAGCTACAAATTATGGTTTTTTTCTGCGATGGGCCCAGCAGTATCCTAGAATTTCAATGGTATTTTAAATAAGATTTTTGAAAGGATTTCGGCTATCAAGCCATTACCGTTTTTAGCTCAATATAAAGGCCAGAAAGCCCAGTATAACACGAAGATATCCTTTTTAGAGGTATTTTTTCTAAATTATGAGCCAAAGCTTTAGTCCATTTATAATTACATGTTGGACGAGTAAAATAATTAAACAACTACTACTCGTACAATGTAATCCATTAATTTAAGAGAAAACAATTATTGGGCTTTGAAACAATATTCTTAGCTATGAAACAAATAACTTAGCTATGCATATAAAATAG
>JAQIXA010003718.1:0-13220 GCA_034699045.1 Nanhermannia cf. coronata Gr-Ori-00579
TATTGAGTATTGAGAAAAAACTCAAAGGTGCTAATTATTTCACATTTGTGATCAAAATTATAAAAATTGTTAACAATTTTTAAGAATTTTTACTTTTTAATAGGGTATACAGTTACAGTATACTTAGTTTTGTCCCATATTTACTATATTATCTTTAGATACTTCAGTTCAGATATGAAAATCCAAATTTTGGGTTCAATTTGACTAAATTGACTTTGGTAAGTAAGTTAATTTCATCCCTATTTTGATTGAATTTACCCCTATATTTTTGGTCTAACTTTACCCTTTGTATGAAATTATCGTAAAATTTTAAAATTTAGTTTTGGTTAGGTTAGGATTTTAAAAAATTTGACATAATTTCATACAGGGGTAAAGTTAGACCCAAAAATATAGAGGTTAATACAACTAAATTAGGGATGAGATTTATTCGGAGCCAAAATTAGGGCCAAATTACATTAGATATAACCCATGTATGAATCTCTCAATTGTCAAAAGCATGTAGATACTAGATGCCTATACTCATAGTGTGTAAAAGCCTTTTTAATATTTTAGAATTTTTTTTTGACATTTTGGCGTTTAGACAGATGGCTTTGGTATTTTGACTAGCAGAAATACATGGTAATTGAAACTTTTGAGATTTTTTTGAGAAACTATTATGACATAATCGAATAGTTGCCATCACCTTTATACACATGTACATATGAACTAGTAGGTACATTAGCATTCATAAATAATAAAAGTTTATGATGACTAGTGGTTATAGTATCCTACCAAATGATGAATAAATGAGATCAATTTCTGTCAATCTATTTGCTAAATAATTATGCAAAAAAATACACATACACATATATACAGTATAGTCTATTTAACTTTTATTTTACCGATATGTCATGAGCCGAGCCAAGCCTTCTTTACAATTTCTTTGAAAAAAACTTTCAAATTCCTTCAAAGGTAAATTACCATTTAGTGGATCATTTATTTGCCCACTTTTTTTTGATTGTATATTCGGCCTTCTTTTACAACTTATTAATGACAACTAAATGTATCATATATTATCTTTATAAATTAATATTTATGTATGAAATTATGACTAATTCATGTTTTTATAGCTCATATAATTTATGAAATATGATTAAAATTCAGGCTACAATTACAGTTAAATGTACACTATTATGTCTCGTGTCTCTTTCTTGTGTTTTGTTTTAAGGACATTTGAGATTTAAAAGGACAATTTCTGTCATTTGGTCCAATTAAAAATTTTTTTAATTCGTAGCATTTACATATTTGGAATATTTTTGAAGCGGCTGAACCAGTGGCACTTCAAATGGTCAATTTATAAGATATGTCATAGAATCTACATAGGTCAAAATTGACCGACTAAATTGGCATCGGTCCAATAAATATTTAGAATTTATCGGGAAAAATTCGAAAAATTCTTTAAATAAAAAAATGTGTAGAAATTTCATCTAGAGTATAAGAAAATTTTGCATTTTTTGGTCTAAATTTTTGAGAATTGGATTGAAAGTTAACCTGTAGCTTATTTATGGAAATTTTGATGATTTTATCATGAGATTGACCTGAGATTGAAAGGATGTAATCGGCTTTCAGGCCTTTGCATGTTAAACCTCATATAAAGGCCAGAAAGTCCATTAAAACCCAAAGATATCTTTTGCTTAAGAATATCTTGGCTATCTCTAGATATTCCAGGTCAAAATAAAATCCTGGAAATAGCTGTCTAAATATCAAAAACCTATCTTAACTATTCCTAATCTACCCCTACCAATATTATCCTTTAAACAAAACGATTTTTTTTGGATTTTTTAGATCTTGAAATCCTCGAAATATTTTGATAAGATTTTGTTCAAGTTTAATAAAAGACCTTTAAAAAGCATCTGCTGCTCCTTTTACATAATCTGTATATGCCTATTTACTCGATTATTACACTGACCTATTTTCCAAAATAATTTAAATGTACCCTAAATATCTAAATACTTTTACCTACTTTTGATATGTGATTTAATAGTATGTATTTGAATAAAGTTGAATCATAAAGATGAGAATTTTATGCATTTTTCAATAGTTCTACTAATGTAGTAGGCACTGACCACGAGTTTACGATGTCAATCGTCAATCGAACTTGAAGGAACTTTGAAGAATTTCAAAAATCTAAAAAAAAAAAATCTTGAAATTCCGTTACATATGAAAGATACTGATACTGATATACTCATACAAGTATCTACTTTGTATAGGGGTAAAAAGTTGAGCTTGTTAGTCACTACAAATACAAATGTATACTTTGTATTACTGATGCTAGTGTAATTCAATAAAAATGGTCATTTAATTTAAATTGCTCTTGATCAAAAATGTACACTGAATGACTAACTATGTATGTACTCATGTATGTGCAGTAGATAATTTACATATGGTCTTTTATGTACCAATGATACTTTTATTACATTTACATATTATTAACTATTTGAGTTGAAAAAGTAGCGTTATCTTCCCAAACTATTTATTTCTTTACTCAATTCACTATCAGGTCTAAATCACATTTGGTCAAGTGACAAAAATGTCAATGGATATCTTGGGGTTATAATAGCCATTCTAGCCTTTATATGAGGTTTAACATGCAAAGGCCTAAAATCTGAATCCTTTACAAAAATTTTCAAAATTGGTCAAAGCTAAACAAATTAAAATCGATCTACTAGTACCCTACTTTTATTTCAAATTTTTGAAACTTGATATCCTAATACTTATGACATGTTATAGATATGTTATAGAATCTACAGGTAAAAATTACCCGACAAAATTGGCGTCTGTCCAATAAATTCATATTTTTATATGAGAAAAAACCGATAAATTCTTTAATTTAAATATTAAAGACTGGAAGCATCAATTGAAGCATCTATAAGAAAATTTTACATTATTTTGTCCAAATTTTAGAGAATTGGAAATAAAGTTAGCTTTTAAAATTAGACTTATTTATGGATTTTTGATGATTTTATCATGAGATTGACCTGATAGAAGATAGTAGAGGTCAAAAAGCTTTACAAAAGCCAAAGAGTCTACCTATAAAAAGTTAAAGATAGGTATTATTGCAGTTAATATTAATACTACTTCAATAGAATTCAAGAGACCATGTCCTATTTCAAGATAGTTAATTTAATAAGGAAAAATGCAAAATTCCTCATTTTTAAATGACAAGTTTAAAATCATTCCTATTTAGGTCGAATTCACCCCTATATATTAGGTCTAACTTTACCTCTATAGGGTATGTATTAACCCAAAATATTTTACCTTAGTTTAGGTTAGCTTATCTTATTGTTAGATTAGGATTTTTAAAAACTTCGGGTTAATTTCATACAAGGTTAAAGCTCAAGTTAGACCAAAATATAGAGACAAATTCAACCAAAATGATAATAGATTAAATAGGAGCCTTTTTAAATTGAAATATAGCTCAAATTTCTAACTATAAAAAAATTTAGAGCTATTTTGCTCAAAATTTGCGAGAATTGAATTTAAAGTTAACACACACTTATAAATGCAATTTTGACGATTTTGTCCTGAGGTAAATGTCCAAATTCTTGGTTTTTTTCTCAACTTGATACTTTTTTAAAAATTGGGTAAAGAAAAGAGCTCAAAAACCAAAACCAGTTCCCTTTCCGCAATAAAATGGTAAATAAATAAATTTATCCGATAATGAATGGACATTGGCCATAAGTACTAGTACAAGTACAAGGTTGGTTTTTATATCACATTTTCCCCATCATAATATTTCTTTTCTTGTCAATTCTATCACTTTTCTATACAAAATATACAGTATTTATATCATATGTGATATCATATGTGTATGTCGAGCAGTTATTTGAAAAATCTTCCAATTAAATTTTGTTCAAATACAGATAGGTAGTAGGTTAACGGCTTTTTTCGAAAATTCTTATACGACAATTGGATTGTAGAACAGTAGTGATAAAGATATGGAATCTAGAGGAAAGATCTGAATTCTGAATAATTTTTTTTCGAATAAAAAGAGTCAGAACTTATCAACCATATCATACAAATACTGAAAACAAACTGTAGAATTAATTAATTATGTAATAAAGCACATTTCACATGGCTAAAAGCTCGAATTTTTAGAAAAAATTTAAATTAGGATCTTTTCAAAAATTGCCAATTTCGGACATACGAGGTAGGAAAGCTCTTTTTGAGTTTAATTGGTCAATAAAAGGTTGATTTTTTCAAAAAAATTTTGACCGATATTTAATTTATTCAAATTTTTTTCAAAAATTCGAAACAGTCTCGGTAGAAAACCCCTATTTTTAGCTATTTTTAGCTATCACGACTGATGATTTTTTGATAATTTTCCACACAAACCAAACTACAAAATTTTGAGTAAAATTCTAATTTTTCCCAAAATTTCTGATAGACAAGGTGGTAGAAAAGCTCCTTTTTTGAATTTAACTTGTTGATAAAAGGTTGTTTTTCTAAAAAAAAAGTTTCAAAATTTAGATCAAAATTCACTTGTTTCAATTTTTTTCAATATTTCAGAAAGACCCAGTAGAAAATACCCCATTTTTTAGCTTAAAAATCGGTAGAAAATCTGACTTTGACGATTTTTTGATAATTTCACACCCTATACTTTCAATTTCAAACTTCAAAATTTGATCAAAATCCAAATTTTTCAAATTTTTCTCAAAAATTCGAACAGACCCGGTAGAAAAGCTTTTTTCCCGAGCTCAAAAAACGCTTGAAAATCAGGCTAAAGGTCGAATATCCCTTATCAAATTGCATAAAATTGTAGATAAATTGTAAATAGTGATCTATAATTTACCATATTATATTATGTATCTATGTGTGTAATTTGGCTAAGAATTTGAAACAGTTATGTTATGTGTATAACACATACCTATGTAATGGGTATAATTAAATTAGATTTGAAGTATTATATTATAATATGTAGGTATGTATGTATGGTTGAATGGTAATTAGAGTAGAAGAAATTGGATTTGGATTTGAAGAACTTGTTGTGATTTTTTGAAAGGATTGAGATTTATGGCATAAATTCTAATTAGATCGATTTATACTGAACTATTTAGACTATTAAATAGTGTGTAGTGTAGTTAATTAAATTTAATTATGTACATAAGTACATACTGATTTAATGGCTTGTACTACTAGAAAATGTATTAAATTGTTAATATAATGTAGAATGTATAATGTGTAGAATGATTTGTAAAAAATTCATTTATACATTTTATACTCTGGGTATTTGAATAAAGCCCCATTTTGAGACAATAAAATCCAAAGATAATAGTTTTTTTGTACAAGACAGGATGAACAGTACTACTTACTAGGCACTAGGTATCTTATATTTAGCTTGAAATAAATTTGAATTTGGTTCGTGATTTACCTTATTAAATTGTAAAGCAGATCAGTAAGACGTTTTTTATGAAAATGTTCGAAGGATAAAGTGTCAAAATTATAAAAATTTCAGAAATTTTTGACTAATTTTGAGTAAAAGAGGATTTTATGGATCTTAGCTTATGGTTAGAGGCTTAGAATGGAGGCTTAGAATGGAATTAGTATAATCATTATTTTGAAATTTCGAGAATTTCGATACTTTTTTGAAATTACTTTTAGTTGACCTAGTAGAGGATTGAAATAAATAAGGACTATACATATATCTAGTATGTGATAAAATAAATGTCTATATGGATTGATGATCTGATGATTTAATTTTAGAGGTTTTAGAACAGTTCATTCAAGTAAATGGGTTTCAATTTTTTTAAAGAAATACTATACATGCATTATCTACAGGTTTGTAGTTTGTACAGGTCTTATTGTAAAGACCCAAATTTTTCAAAATATTGAAAAAATGACCTATTAACACTTTGACCTGGTTTAAATGCCAAATTCTTACAAGAAATAGTAAAAATTAACCAAAAAACCTTATTAAATTGAATAGATCAACAAGACTTTTTTGAAAAATTTAAGTGTAAAATATCAAAATTCTAAAATTTTCATAAATTTCTGGCTGATTTTGAGTAAAAATGAGGATTTTAAGGATCCTATGAGGCTCTGAATAGAATTTACGGAGTAGTAATGAAATTTGTGAGTTTTAGAATTTTTGGAAACTTTTTTGAAATTACCTTTAGCTCACCTAGAGATTCGAAAGTGCAAATTAGGACTATGAATACATACATCATAACATATAGTAGGGTACAACATCAATACGAAACGAATAATTGAGCTAATATCTGATAGTTTAATTTTTCAGATTTTTGAGCAATTTATTCATGTAAATGGATTTCAGTTTTAAATTTTTCCAAAGAAATAATCTTACATGCATTCCTACAGGTCCGTATTTCAAGTCTTGTAGAAAACACCTAAATTTTTCAAAATTTGAAAAAATGGCTTTTTGACACTTTGACTTGGTTCAAATGACAATTTGAGCAAGAAATAGTCAAAAAAAATGTTGAAAAAAATGGAAAAAACAATGATCTGACGGTTACAAAGACAGTTTACTAATTAGAATGAAAAGTACAAATTAAATATTTCCTGTCCTTCAGGCTATCAAACCTTAACTTTTTTCTAAAAATTTTATTTTTTTGTCCAACCAAAACCAAAACTAGGATTAGAACCCAAGACCAAATCCAAAGGAAATGAATGGTAAGATACAAATTCAAATTTGAAATGTATTCGGTGCATGGTAAATTAACATTACTTACAACTACTATTCTTATGTAAAAATACAAGAAAATAATTCAAAAGTTCTATTTACTACCGTACTTGTGTATTAAAGGCTGAAACTAGTCCCCATTTCATCGGGTTTTAATTCAGTAGGTATTTTAAGTAAAATTATCTTGATGTCAAAAAATTTCTACACTATAATAGACTTGATTGAGAATAATGATTTAAAAATCTATATTTTAGAACTTTATGAAAGACTTAGGATTAGTTTAATGTCACACCTATCTTGGTCAAATTTACTCCTATAATTGGTCTAGCTTTACTCCTGTACGAGTATGAAATTACCTAAAAATATCTTTAGTTTAGTAGGCTAATTAGTTATGATTTTGAAAAAAATCTTCGTTAGTTTCATACTGACGATTAGATGAAGTTAAACCAAAAATATAGGGGTAAATTCAACCAAAATAGAGTGGAGCTTAAATCTGAGCCTTCCCGAAATTATAAAAAAATTCTCAATCAAAAAAGTGACAAATTTTCAATTAGATTATAGCAGTTACTTGTCCTATAAATATGAGAAATTGCATCATTTTATGCTGACTAAACGGTGATAATTAGTAGGATTTAGGATACTTTTAAGCATTTCTAATTGAAAATTAAATTAAATACGTATAATCTATAACCTAGCCTATACTAAACTATATATTTGGGTTAATTTCCTACAGGGGTAAAGTAAAGCTAGACCAAAAATATGGGGGTAAATTCGACCAAAATAGGGATAACATTAAACTTGAGGCTTTTATTAGGTTCTAAAATGTAGATTTTTAAATCATTATTCTCATGTTAAGTCTATTATGATGGTAATTTCTTGACATCAAGATAAGTTAACAGTTAAATTAAAACTGGATGAAATGGGGACTAGTTTCAGCCTTTTTCTATTTAATATATAATACGAGTATAAATATACTACCATATTATATCTAATCAAGTTTGAAACCGAAATGGAATTTAATATCCAAAATATTTCTTCAAAAAATAATACAGATAATAATTTGTTCTTTGTTTTCGTGTGCTTTCTGATGTAATTTAAAAAAAATATTTTTCTGACTTGATAATAATTTTACTTGACCAAGTCCCAAAAGTCTAATGATGATGAGGAATAAAGGGTCGTAATATCTCATAAGACACCCTTATCTTTGTAATAATATCATTTCACTTGATATCTTAAGGGTTTAATGTAAAAAAATCTATTCTCAGGGTCCTTAGTATTTCTCAAGTTTTCCAAGTACCTACAGATATAAGTACAAGTATTAGAGTATTCTTAAGAAGTAATGCCCTATTTTCTTGGATTTTTTTGTGTTTTTCTGTTTTACTAGATTAGTCTTGTGGAACTTTGGAACTGGTAAGGGTTAGGATTATTCAAAAAATCGAGACTGATATAATAAGACCCTTATTTTGTACCATACTTTCATAGAAATAAGTGCTCCTTACATTATGTAATTCATACAATATAAGGGTATTTTTTTCAGGACCACTTTTCCTAAATTGAAGATTTGGATTCAATTTACTTTTCATTCCTTTAATCCTTTAATCTTATGTAAAATATGCCATTTATTTCAATCTGGTTTCTAGAATTTTGTATATTTTATAAGGAATATTTTAGACTCGAATTTTGAATAATTTCAAGCTTAAAATTGACCTAGAAGTCAGAAATTTTCTGAAAATTTAGTCTATCTAGCTGTTCTATTAATCTAACTAACGTACCTATATAATATGTTAAGATTGAGTCTAGGTGTTTTAACTAGGTTTATTTATATTTTTTTCAATTATTTGCTATTAGAATTTCACTTTTATTTTGCAAGTAAAGGACAGGTAAAAGTGTCATTATGTACTTGAGATTTTTTTACCTTATCTTGTAATTTATGCTTATTATTGTGCACGATTGCACATTATGTGATCATAAAGTCAATTTTGTTATTTTGTAGTCTAATAGTAGTAGTATCTGTATAGTAGGTAGTATCTTATGGGCTCAAATTGGAATAAAAAGTTGCAAAAAAGGATACGATTGTAAATTACTCTATCAAAATTTTATTTACTAGATCGCACTACACTTAACTAGTTTAATTTAGCTCTGAAAAGACAGATTTTGACTCAATTTTACAAATCAATACATACAGAAATATTGTTTTTCAGAGCTTAATTAAATGAATAGACAGACCTTAAGGTAGTTGCTTCAAATTCTTTTATTAGAGTATTTAAATACTTACTAACTACATATGAACAGTTACAAAATGAAAATTTTCAAATCTTTTTTAAATGGCTTTCGAGCTTTTTTAATGGTCTCAAATTGTAAATTGAAAAATTATGATTTTTAATTGTGTAGGTGTATCAAATTCAGGGCAAAACCTCTACACTCATATCTTATAATTTCACTTTTTCTTACTTAAAAAATCGCATAAAATTGAATTGAAGAGTCGAATGCAAGGACATAAAGTCTTCAAGTATCCTTTCATTTTTGAAAAATCCATAAAAGTCCTAATACTTTTATATGTATTTAAAAACAAAATTTTTAGTCTTTTTGTACTGATAGATTAGGTAGGGTACTTTGTACGAGTAAGGACTCTGATTTAATTTCATCCCTATTTTGGTTGAATTTACCCCCATATTTTTTATCTAACTGTACTCTTGTATGAAATTAACTCAAATTTTTTTTAAATCCTAGCCTAACCTAATCTAACCTAAGCTAATAACCTAGACTAAAAAAAATTTTGGAAAATCTTATACAGAGGTAAAGTTAGACCAAAAATTGAAGGACAAATCCAACCAAATGTATATCTATTTAGTTGAAATTTCAAGATAGGTACTTGTATGCTTTTTCAAAATTCAAAATAATTTGACCTATTTAGGGATCGGAAATTCAAAAATATTTTGTGATCCGAAAAGGTCGTGTCGTATCTTAGGTACCTATATCAATAGATTTGCCAAAAAATTTACAAAAAAAACTTGTAGATACTTACAGGTTTGACAAAAAAGACGTTAAAAAAACCTAATTATGGAAAAATAGCAATTTTTGCAACTTTTTTCTATAAATCCCTAATCAGATCTCATATATGTAAAATAGATTATTAGCTTTATGTACGAGTATTTTTTAAAGCTTGTTTATTTGCTAAAAAAATTATTTAAGGTTTTGGTCTTGTTCTTGGTAAATTACAATTATTTTACAATTTTTGACCTTGATTAAATATTATTGTAATTTCCAACAATTTGATGTCCATTTCCAGTGATGATATTCGAATTTCCATGAACAATATTGTCATTTCCTATGATTTTATTATGCTTGCCAAAAATTTGATTTCCTGATCCTTTAACACTATTCTGATCTCCTTCGATTTTATTTAGAAGGATTTTGGGGTTGATTTCAATTTCAATTGATTGTAGAGAAAAATTGGAGATAGAATCCATTGTATCAATAATATCAGTGTCAGTATCAAGTATATCATTTGCTGAATATTCATTTACATTTATTAGAGTTTCTTGTTGACCTGGTCCTGATGACATCTGGACAGAATTATAATGCTCTGACTCTGACTTGGCACAATCGACTTGACCTACAAAAAATTTCAAAAATTAGTATATATCTACTTTGAAAAGGCTTAATTTCGTCCCTATTTTGGTAGAATTTACCCTTCTATTTCTAGTTTAACTTTACTACGAAATTCAGAGATTTGAGCAACTATTTCTTAGAAATTCGATTTTTTGACATTTAGGAGGAAAATTATTTACAAAAACACTAAATTTTGCTTGAAAATTTTTAGATTTTGGTCATTTTACATTTAACCAAACAAGTAGATACTTACTTTTAGCTCTGATTTAGTCTTACTTATCCCTATTTAGGTTGAATTTACCCCTAACCTAAACTAAACTAAACTAATATATTTGTGTTAATTTCAATCAGGAGCCAGACCAGAAATATAGGGGCAAATTCATTCAAAATAAAGATAAAATTAAAGTTAAGCCTTTTGAAAAATGTAGAAAATATTTACCTTGTCGAAAGTGTTGAAGTCTCATTTCTTGGTCAAATTCTTTCTCATATTCTAAATTTTCTTGACCTTGGTCATTTTTCTCGTAAATGTCTTCAAAATTTTCTGATATATCCGACTTTAGAGCATTGACTTGACCTAGAAAAATATTTCATACATTAGTTATATACTTTGAAAAGGCTCCGATTTAATCTCATCCCTATTTTGGTTGGATTTACCCCTATATTTTGGTTTAACTTTACTCATATAAGAAATTGGATCCAAATTTTAAAAAAATCCTAATCTAACTATTATACCTGGGTAAACTGAACCAAAATAGGGATGAAATTAAGCTTAAAACCTTTGAAAAATATAGTAATTCGAGTCGATATACCTTGTCGAAAGTATTGAGATCTCATTTCTTGGTCAAATTCTTTTTCATATTCTAAATTTTCTTGACCTTGGTCATTTCTTTCACAAATAGGGTCTAAATGTTCTGAAATACCCGGCTCTAGAGTATTGACAAGACCTAGAAAAATATTTCAAAAATTTACAAGAATTATGAAAAATATCAAAAAACTATACCTTGATGTTGATAGTACTGACGATGAGGTATATTTTCTAGGTCTTCAAATTCATAATCAGAATCATCATAATCATAATCTGAATTTTCTTGATCTGGATCATAATTTTTGTCATATAAAACCTCAAAACTTTCTGAAATACCCGGCTCTACACCATCAACTCGACCTGAATTTTCAAAATTTCAAAGCTTTTTAAAAAATATTTGGCTTATTTACTTACGATTAGTACCTTGTCTTAGATTATTTGCGAAATATTGAAGTCTAGGGACAAAGTGACCATCAACTTCATCTTGATCATATTGTTCTTCATTTTCGATTTCATCATAATTTATTAAAGTATATTGTAAGTTATCATTATTCACATCACTTGGTTTTGTTGATTTTGGACCTGAGAATGGTAGAGATATTATATTGCCCATTTATTAATAATTTTTGCTTTGTTTTGTAAATCAAAATTTTGGTAGATTTTTATAAACCCTTTCAATTAAATAGTATCCTAATCTATAGAAACATCTCGAAATCAAAGGATAAGCATATTTCGATTATGGTTTTCAAAGGGCTAACTAATGTTCATAGCAAAAGGCCTAATAAGTTCTTCAAGAAATAGAATTTAAGACTCCTATTCCTATTCCTAGTACCAGTATTAGTAGTTAGGTAAGTACCCTATAATTATAAATATCTTACAAGATAGAGATATAGATGATTCATTTTAAAAACAAAAAAGCAAAAAATTTATTTCCAAAATTATCTTAACATAAACATGTACTCGTAATAGTAACACAAGTATTAATAAGTAGTAGGTAAAGTTACTTTTAAAAACCGCAATTCAATTACCCTTTTCTTCAGAACCAATTTTATTATTACTTCCAACAATTTCATATCCATCGCCAGTGATAATATTACAATCTCCTTTAATTTTATTATTCTTTCCTGTGATTTTATTTCCCTTCCCGATCACTATATTCCCCGTCCCTACGACACAATTCTCTGCACCTTGAATTACATTTTGACCCTTATTTGATTTCAGCTGGGCTTCAAACTCTTTAAACACATCCTCAAATTGATCTACAAGATCAACTGTTGCTGGAACCTCACTGGACCCTTCATTGATACAAAAAAAATCAAAATTTTGCTTTTAATTTAGGAAAATTGTGTTAATTTTTACCTTGATTTAGAGGTTTATTTTCTGGGTCATTAACTTCAACAGATTCATCATCACTTTTTAAATCTTCATCAGAAGAAGAGCCTTCCTGCCAAGCATCCATTTGAACTGAAATTTTCAATAATTTTTTTCATATTTTGAAAGGTAATTAATACCTTTATCGGGTCGCCATGTTCGAGGTTTAGTCCTAACATCAACTTGACCTTCAGCTTTTGAATTTTGATGTCCTTTGAGATTTTCTAAAGCATCCGCCAGAAGACAAATATTTATTTGAACTACAGATTACAAATTTTCAAGATTTTAAATAAATCATTTTAATAAAATTTTGGCAGATTCAATTCAGTACCTTCATCAGGTTCATCAGGTTCATATGTTCGAGGTTTAGTCCTAGCTCCAACTTGTCCTTCAACTTGACCTTCAGCTTTTGAATTTAGTTGATCACAATTTTGTTTGTCTGAAACCTCAAGATTTTTCATAGCATCCTGCAGCAGCCAAATATTTACTCGACCACAAATTTTACATTCAATTTTTTCTACAAATCAAAATTTCAAATAGTTAAAATCATTATTAAATTTTTGTCAATACCTTTAGGTGCAGAATATTGAGGACTAATAGCAATGTGACCTTCAACTTGACCTTCAGTTTTTAAATTTTGTTGACCTTTAAGATTTTCTAAAGCATCCTTCAGTAGCTGAACATTTATTCGGCCTACAAATTTTTTAATGATTTTGAATAAATCATTTTAATAAAATTTTGGCAGGTTCAGTA